>JAGDQP010033780.1:0-20490 GCA_022664845.1 Lepisma saccharinum | reverse complement strand
AATTCTATAATAATAATAATAATAATAATAATAATAATAATAATAATAATAATAATAATAATAATAATAATATACTTTAGGAGTAATTGTTCTAAAGGATAGTTATTCTATGTTAAGAGCGATCTAGGTTTCTATTTTCTTCGAATCCATCTGAGTAATGTCAGGATGATGCTTTCAATAAATACCACAGGACTTCTTATTTCGTTTGTTACAGCAGCCTATGTGATTTAAGAAATTACTTACTTACTTTTAATTCGATTAGCTATGATTAACTAATAAAAAATATATCAGTGGTTAAACTGGGATTCTAATATCTAGGACTTGTGAACTAAATCATAACTGGAGCGACTAGACAATGTCATAATTATTATAGTTTGCATTTCTGCCATTATTAATGCATTTTTAGGTAAAAATTCATTAATAGTTTGTAGATATTGTATATATATATATTATGTCTTAAACCCCTCCCGAGTTGGAGCGATGATCTCCTCACCTTGAGCATTCTTACACATAAAGGATGGATGAAGGTAGCGACCAGTATGCCATCGTTGCATAGGTCTGGTAACATCTTTGTAGACAAAAACATAACGTTCGTTTTCTTTTACATCCTCCACCAGAGGAGCTGAAAGACAATCTAAAGTTGAGAAAATACGGATGACACAGTGAAAATAATAATGCGCAAAGGAATTCGAAACAAAATCCTTTCTTAGATAAAAGATAAAATTAATTTTATGGGCGGTAACAGGACTAAAAATCCTTTCTTATTAGCATGGCTGAATTAGTAACCTTTACGTGAGACTGAGAAGATTCCTGAGAAAAGCTAAACCAAATGGCCGACTTGAGCAGTATTTGAAACTGCCTTGCTTCCTTGTTGCTGATACGGTGTTAGCGACCTTCGCTACTAGGTTAAAGGAACTTGGTCTTCTGGTCGTGAAACCGATGTGCATCTTGCATTGCGGACATAATAAATACAATTTGGAACTCAGCTTGAATCTTTTAAACCTAGCACCCGTCACGGTCACATACTTCGGACTTCTCCCAATCGTCATGTTGGCGACCATGCTAACTGGGGTTTTGTCAAGGTTTACCTCGGTTTTACTATTCAAATTCTGGTATAGTAGCTATACAAATGCACTGTCAACTGCCTCCGTATTCCCTGTCCCCAGAAGAGTGTTTCTAAAGGGACGTCATATGCTGCCTGTCTGGTTGTTCTGTTTCTCTTTGTCTTGCTCCATACTCTGTATTTTTCTGTCCTTGTGTCTGTGTTTGTTTGTCGAAAAACCTAGCATTATACATTGACGGAATTGTTTATTCTCTTTCGCTAGTGATCAAAAGCGAAAAGCATGCTTTTTTAAAAGAATAGTTCTGGTTGGATTCACTACATTTACCTTCTGCAAAGAGCCATTTTCTCTGTATGGCTTACTCATAATTTATTAATGATCAAATAGTAGCACAGTTGGTTCCAGACTTCACTGGCTAGTCTTTCTATAAGCTTCTAGTCGAAAAACAAGCGCCGTACTTCAATTATGTATATATCCTGTGCAAGTTTCAGGAACTAGTCCTGTTCAGACGGTAATGCTTTCTATTCCTATTTCGTCACAAACAAACTTATAGTTACAGACTGACAGAGAGAGACAGACAGAGGGAGAGGTGAACTTTTTAAAACTTTATTCCTATTGAATGAACAGCAAAATGCTTTCGCTCATTCTGTAACTCTGGCTTCTATTGTAACGACATAAAACCATCGTCTCTGTACTCAAGGAAAACTCGTCAAACTTTGGCTTCCATGGACTGCATTTTGCTTGTAGACAGTCTTATTCAAGCTGCGAGGTTTTATTTTTCTTTTACTTGTAAAACATGGTCTCTGATCTCTTTGTTGTGTGAGGATTTTTGAAATTATACTCTACGGCGACATCCATTTCTCCAAATACTCTCAGTATTAGATATTATATTTTCCTTTACACGAAAACTTTGTGTATGGTAACTATTAGAAAATTACACACAAACATTTGCCGTCGGATTGATTGTCTTGGTGAGGGAATCGAACTGAGGCCTCGATATTAGAAGTCAAGGACGGTAACCACTACACTAAACAACCAATATTACTGTGTAGATTTCAACTGTTATTACACACAAAGCCTTCCTGTAAAGAAAATTGTATATAATACTTTATTACTGCACGTTTTGCAGATAGGTTCGTCAACATAAATATATGCTTGTATTGGAGTGTCTTGACTTCAACACTACCCTAGCAACACAGATTATCGGCCCAATATTGGGCCAGTAACGGCCAATATCGATCAAGTTGGGCCAGTAACGTCCAATATCTATCATAGTCGGCCCAATATTGGGTCAGTAACGGCCAATATCGATCAAGGTTGTCCCAATATTGGGTCAGTAACGGCCAATAGCGATCAAGGTTGTACCAATATTGGGTCAGTAGCTGCAAATATCGATCAAGGTTAGCCCAATATTGATCATGGTTGGCCCAATATTGGGCCAGTAACGACCAATATCGGGCCGATATTGACCCAATAGCCGGTGTTGGTAGGGTAGCTATGGGTAACTTATTTAGCTGAAACGCGAAGAATGCTCTATATATACAGAAAGTTGGTCGTCAGCTTAAAGATCCATGTTCGTGTCTCGGTCACAGAAATTACCAACATCACTGTGTATTTTTCAATGTTGATTTGTTAGATAGGTTATAAAAAAAGTCGGTGTACATTGTTGCACAATTTGTCCTTTCTTACCACGTGACTTTTGCTTCATTGTTTTGAACTTTCTCGTTGTTTATGTTTGGTAGTGTTATTTCGTTTTACTCTCCAATTGTAATATTTTATAACATTCGTTGGAGAATTTTTCGCTTGTGTGGTCTTTTGAAGCAGACGACGCAAATCGATCTCTTACTAGCAAATATTATATTCCCTTATAATAACGTTTAATGTCCACGAAACCAAATTTACTGGAATCCACACAAGGAATGATGAGAAATAAGACAAAAAATCAGCACACTACAGGGAGATTGGGAGAAATGATTCGTTAAAGATCGGGTACAAGAAGCAAAGTGGCAAAATACCAAATGTACTCGTAACATTTATTTTACAGAGCAGAAAGTCGTACGGTTAGCATACTCGACTTCCACATAGAAAGTCCCGCTTCTGTCGTGGAGTTGGAAATAACTTCTTATTCTTTTAATTCTTAGGTACAGAGTGTAATCCACTTGTAAATAGTGCTTTTATTTTAGATTTTTGCGGTGGTGACTGTATTTGTGTTATTTGAGCTAAGCAAGTAGCAAATATTTACTTAAAAAATGCAGGCGGGTCCAAATCTTGATAGAAATATGCGGGATACATGTTCTTCACTTTAATGTCTACAGTGTAGCTTTCGGGTTCGAGAAAGCGATTTAGCAAGGTCCCGACTCATCTAGAAGTTAACCTGGCTGTCCTTTTTGCCTAATCGGTCTCCATTTTGAAAAATTGTCTTATCACTATATCTCGGTATCCAAACGATATGGGGTAAACTGTATTTGGCATAAATAGGGAGTTTTGATCAGCGGTAGGTGTCATGTTGCCAAATCGTCTGGCATCTTCGGAGATTGGTTTATCGCTGTTATCTTCCCATCTAAATGACATATTACTAAGGGAGAATTGTATTCGATTCAAATAGTAGTGCTTTATCAGTGTTAAGTGCCGTGTTGCAAATTCTGTCGTTATTTTCAAAATTGTATTTATCGATATATCATAAATGAAATGAAATGACGAGGCGGAGGCAGTTATTAACTTTCAAAATAAGATCTCAAAAATATTATATTTATCCACCATACTTGGTGGGCGATTATACTAGTCATCTTCGGGCTGCTCCAATGAGTGTCCGATAGTCGATTCATTAAATCTTTTTTCTCTTTCTGCTTTTCCCCCAAGAAATATACGAAAGCATACCATTCAAATAATGAAATAAATTTAATGAGTATTTGAGACTCCCGAACTTCACAGAAGAACGAAGTTTTAGAGCAAGTAATCTTACATGCCTCACTCTAATCTTAACTTCGTAATTTTCCCACCTTCACATAACAACTTTACCCTCACCCTCCTCATTCCACGTAGCAACTTTGCTTTCCTCCTAATGTTGTAATTGTTTTCCTTAATCTCCAGACACCCTCACGTAGGAACTTTGCTCTCATTCTGACGTCTTTACCCTCACCCTGACGTGATAACGTTGAGAGTATGTGGTAATAGTACCCTCATGAAGATAAAAACGTATGAGCTTAACCAAATTACGTATAAAGAGAAACTGAACCTTTGGTCTCAACAGTTCTTCAGATATCTTTCTTCTACTTGTGGCATCGATACTACGTCAAGTTGATGCACTTTGCCGAGGTAAAGGGTGCCCGAAACTATACAGGCCCCCGCCCGTAGGGCAGACAAGGAGCATTGGCTGTATTCTCATTATTCTCTCATTTACCAAATATAATTTGTGTTTAATTTCACCCTCCTATGATTCTCAACAACTCTATTTCATAGCGTGTTCCTAGAACTTTTCTTGGGCGGCGCTAGAGAATGTCGTTAAGTTTGCACATTATTTTCTTTCGTTTAGACTTTGGAATATTGAACTCTTCACTGTGTCCGAAAATGTGCCTCTGGGATCCGCTATGGGGGAGTTTAAGGACGCTGGTAGAACATTATTTTCAGCTTTGATAAAGATATTGTATGTGCAATTTCACGCTTGTACAGTGCATAGTGGCCTGATTTCCTAAATTGAATTCCTAATATCGCCTCCTTTCCTTGTGGGAAGTTACAAGATGATTACATTTCGTACAGTATTCTGAGAAACAAGAATTATACAATATTTCACGTTCCAAAGATGTCTAGAAATATTAAATACCAATAGTTTCCCTCTCATGAGTAAGTCCTTGTAGTACCTTAACAATATGTCTTTAGATCAAATGTGAAATGGGCGATATGTCTTGTATACAAAAAATCCATTGGAAGAACTGTCTTACGAATCAAATGTCGAATGGACGAAACGTCTTCTGAACAAAAAGTCAAGACTAATTGTCTTATGGACCAACACTTTGTGGACGAAATGTTGTGCCATGAACAAAATATCTGTGGACTAAATGTCGTCTGAACGAAATTTCTTTGAACGAAATCACCCAACTGAAATTACTATTGTGCACTGTTCTATGTATGTGCGTGAGAGGTCTTAGCGTAAACTAGGAATTTAAGCTTCATATTTTATTATTTTAAGAAAAAAAAAAAGGGTTCTGCGTACATAGGCATCCCAACAAGCAACACGTAAGTGTGGGTTGCGGTCCTCGAAGGATATATCTGTATAGAAGCGCGTAAGTCCAATTGTGGAAAACGTGATAATTGCAGTTTCGTACAGCATTCGGAAGGTTTCAAATAATGGTTACTCGATGCTTATTGCAAACATGTTAACAATTCAAATAAATAAGTCTGTTATGTAGTTTGTCCATTTAGTTTCTATGTTTAAGGAAGAACCTTTTTCTCGAAAACAAGAATTTGTGACGTACGCGCTTCTAGCTGTCAGGTACAGATATATCCTTCGAAATCCGCAACCCACACTTACGTGTTGCTTGTTGGGCTGCCTAAGCACGCAGGACATTTTTTTTATAAAAAGATAAAAATCTTAAATATAAATCCCTAGTTTAAATATAATTCTAATATATATTGTTTGTTTTTTCTTATTGCTACTATAAAACGGGAACTTTTCTGTTTTCGACATTCTTTTGTTTCCTTTAGTATGATAGCATTGCTTTATTTGTTGATGGTTCTTGCTTCTACGAAGTAAACTTGCCTAGCTTTCATAATACCTGCCTGTCTGTGAGCTCGTAGATTTCGTAAGCTTTGATTTTGTATTTTAGTTAATATTTGGTGTAAAGGCCCCCACATCAAATACTTTTCTACACCAAAACTGAAACTACTTTCTTGCACCACTTAAGGCCATGTTACAATGCTTTTTGCTGCCATTAGTTTAATAATATTCAAAATACTTCCTATTTTAAATATTTCAATGGAAAGCTATTGTTTTTCGTTTCCGTACACTATACTTGATAGACAAAGAGGTCTGTGGAAAAGTATTGCGTAATTTTTAGGTTGTGAACTTGTGAAGAACATACAGCGTAAGAAACTATCAACAAAATGAAATAGTTTAATATGAAGTTCGCGAAAGGAAGTACTGACAGGAAGGGAGAGCTATAAAACGTAGGTTAGTTTCAAGGTGCAAAAGGAACTACAATCTGTTTATTGTACTCCCAGAACAGAAGATAAAATCTGTATACATTGACTATCAGTAAATGTAAGCAGCGAAAGAAAGGGTACGCCTTTATTTGAAAGTTCAGGTAGTAGTTAATGTGATACACTTTGCAGTACATTACATGTTTTCGTTTTTTTTTTTTTTTTTCGTGATTTGCCAGAGGGTAATAGCCTCAAGCATACTAGCCTCCAGAGAGTAGAAGGTTCGAAATATCTCCGTTAGTAGCGTCCAGAACTATCTTCTTTTTTCATGCCAGAAAAAGCTGGCCTCGCCAGCCAGGGAATTTCTAGATCTAGTCAGAGAGAGCTGTTGACTAATCTCTGTAGTTACCATCTCGGATCAACGCTGGGACAGGGTGTAATTTTGGAAATTACTGGAATTTCACTCAGTTTTACCAAGCGAACGCCGATATGGTACGTAGACAAAAGTCCTGACCTTTCGTGTCCATGTTCCGGAAGAATACTCACCGGGAGACGTAATTCCTCCGATATGTGACGTACATGAACAGAGAGAGAAAAAAGACGACATTGAATTTTCCCCTGCCCCTCATTGAGTCCTCTCCTCATATTGCAAATAAAAGAAAATACACAATATTGGCATAAAAGCGTTTCAGTCCTTCAGAATTTTACATTCTACATTTTTATTGTCGCTGTGTTTGATGTTATTCTGATCTGAACTGAACATGGTATAACTTTCTCCAAAGCTGATGTGTTTGTTCTTTTCCAGTATATTTAGTTTTTTCTCTTCCATTAACCTTCTTTCAACCCCTCCTTCAATGTGACGTGTTTCTCTGAAGCAGTAAACAGACTATAAAACGAGGTACGATTTATTGATAGGTCGACTTTTCTTATTGCTTGTGAGCCATGACGTGAATTGTTGATTGTGATCCTTCGTTTTATGACGTTTATTGGTGAGGGACGCTCGTCAGTCGTAGTCGCAGACCAGCCGTTCGATTTCTTCTGCGAATTTTCACAAGAAACGTTCTGAAACTTGATGACATGGAATACAGAACGCTGTTAATTACGTAGTGAAATGAGAAGTGAGAAAATTAGATAGAGTTGATGTTAAAAGAACTGAATTTTTTTCTGAGAAATTTATCTCGTTTAGCGGTACTTTTTATCATTAATGGTGCCAGATTGAGCTAGAAATTACTGCAGCTACTTCCATGTTCAGAAGGTTCTTAACACCTATTAAAAACACAATGGCTTTAAAAACCTGAACTACACATTATTATACACGGGAATTTTATTTATTTTCTTTCCAGACCCAATGCATTTAACACAAAGTGTTACAAACTAACTGCTATTTCGGAGTATAAGCATTGTTACCTAATGTTAGTATCTTTCATGAGAAACAGTACATGATTAAAAAATAAGGCAACACTTGAGATATGGAAGTACATTTGTAGATCCTAGAATACACAAAAGTACGATCGTTTGATCATACCAGAATAATGTATGATGTTAAAAGTCTGATGAATGGAACAAAAAATAAAAATTGCAGAGTTTCGTCGCTTTACTAAAGGTTGAAAGCACTAAATCGTTTTATTAGACGTGAGAAAGGGTTCTTCAAAACAGTGTCTTTATTCTCAACAAATATATAGGAAATCTGTTGTTTTCCCGCGGATTGTGTACTCTGTTCTAAACACACTACAAAAGAATAGACAGAATTCAGCAGGGGAATACCGCGGTGGTTCCTTCAACTGAATTCAGAGTCGTTACCTTCCCGCTTTCCCACTGACAAGAGTAACTAACACCAAAGACAGCATCCCTGGAATACAAGACTTATTGTCAAGTATTTAGTTTTTATACAATACAAGACAATACGAGTTGAAACTCTTTCTAAAATATTACCACCATTAAACATTCTTCGTGTACATCATCGAAACGAGACACGGTGATATAGTGTTTTTCTCTTCTACGACTTTTGATAAAAAAAATATTTATTGCTTCACATATTTCACCTGTCTCCTGATCCAGCTGTCTCTAATTGGCTATTATGCGTTGAGAGCGAAGTGTATTCAATTTATTAACGAAGCTTACAGTCAATGGTAACGTTTAGCGTCTGTCACAGATCTTCTTTTCCCTGGGGAAAAAGAACGTAACCAGATGAAAAATGGTTATACGCGTCCTACATATTGTATTCTTCCTGTAGCGTACATTTACTTGTATCATTTTTCATTCCTCTGCAGATTAAATTATATCAGGCAATAATTCCTACTCTTGACTTTCTATATTTACAAGGAATACGAATGGTCGCAAGATAACTTGATGGCAATGAGTAGCTATGACTCGGATTATTATTATCTAAAGGATTAGAAATATGCATGCGGTTATCCCCTAAAATTACCAAAATATGGCGTAGAAATATTACGTAAAACTACAAAGTAAGCATAAACAATTTACGAAATCATTATTGTAAGAATATATGTCCTTTTACAGTGAAAGTTTGTGAGTTTAAAGCAATTATTTTGTAAAATGTCGTGCCCAACATGATGTTGAACCTATAACTCAATTAATCGTTTTAGATAAATATGTTTCACAACATATTGTTAACCCTGTAAAGAGATAAAATATAAATTCAATTAATCCTTTAGAGTAAAGGATTCACAATGTATTATCATAGACCTCATAACGTCGACCCCATCACGAAGTGTCGTATTTCAAAATTTGGTTTAAAGTTAGGACGGTCAGAATATGGCATTTTGTGTATATTTTCATGTCTCAAATCGACGTACCTTAATGATAAGCCGTTCGAAAGTTATTAACAAAAATAGGTTACAAGAACATTAACGGGTATATGGAGACACTTTTCTTTAAATTGCTCTTATGAAAAGTTTAAAAAAAAATGAGATACGACACTTTGTGATGAGGCCGACGATAATAGATAGACTTAGCACGCTTCCCCATTTCTATCTGCGCTAAAACTAATGGGTTTTTGTTCAGAGCACGTGATTTTGAATTCATCCGCTAGGTAGCTCTGGCATAGTCGGCATTACAAGCCGACAGGCAATAACTGTAAAGAAGTTGACGAAGAATTTTAACGACACTCGCGAACTATCGAATATGAACTGGATAGATGAAGGAAATTCTGCTCATGACAGGTTTTTTTGTACACGAAGATTCATAGAAAATGTCCGATTCATAAAAGAAATCCTGATTTCTGTTTACAAAACGACGTTTATGCTTTGTTTAAATTTACTAAGAACATTACGATGATGGTAAGAATTATGAGTGAAAGTAACTTGCCTTAGACTATGAACCTAACTTGGTTTCCGTGCTTGTAATAATAAAAGAACATTCCTTTTGACGGGAGCTGCCATCTAGTGAATATCGCGGAACTAAACAAAAGGTTGCACTACGGAGAGGTTTAAATTATAAAATAATCTTCACAAATGAATTGATTGTAGCGTAACATTTTGTAGATTAGTAGTGCCATTACTCTTCTATGCAACTAAAGCGATATTTATTACTAGGATGCTATATATTTCGATAACAAAAGAAATAAACTCACGAAGTGAGCCGAGTCTAACGCCATTACTTGCGTTTAGATTACTAACGTTGCAAAATAACCGTTGTAAGCTTAAGCTGGTTACATTTGAGACCCGCGTTAACGGCCACTTGCATTTTCATTACTAAAATGATCCCGGTTAACGTTAACCATGGTAAGATGTCAGTAATGTTAACAAGGCACTACAGAAAACATTGTATTATATTAGCTATCGTTATTGACTGTCTGATTTAGCCGCCTCTGACACTGAGCCTTTAAAATATGTTCATTGATCTCGCTTAAATCATTTGTATTTAAATCAAACTGGAAATAAACAGTTTCAATAAATGAAAAGGAAATAGCTTAATAAGTAGGAAGAATGTATGGTGTACTTTCAATTTTATTTTCAGTCTTAAGAATCTGTGATAGTGTTGTTTTTATATTTTTTTCTCATATTGTTTTATTTTCTATTTCTCTTTTTAGCTCCAATGCCAGACAAATATAAGAATAAGAAAGGAGCCAAACCCAGAGGTGTGTCCAACAGAAATCGTGGCTTGGAATGGGTGAGAAAGAATGCAACGTCAGGAGTCATCTATTTTGCTGATGACGACAACACCTATGACATTCGTCTCTTCCAAGAGGTGTGTGAGTGGTGTTATTAAACTTTTTAGCATTTCTTTACATTGTTCTCTGGAAATAATGTTTTTTAAATCATTTGCTATTCATCCTGGAAACTTATAAGATGTTAATACATTATTATACAGAAAGTCCTCGGCCGTTGTGTTGGGACAGCGTTGTGACGACCGCGTAGCTGTATTCAAGCCAAACATGTCAGCAACAGTGGCGTAGGTAAGGGGGATATGGGGATATATCCCCCCCCCCCTTGACTCCACCTATATGAACTTGGGTAGATAGTATTTTCGCAAGAAATAGAAATATTTTTGGAAGCGTGTAATTGTTTGTTTAAAAAATAATAATTGTAAAGACAATAAAAGCACCATGACTTACGTCCGTCTCGATATAATTGTTTGCTTATTCTAAATAGATGAAGGACCGTATTGTACATTCTGCATTGTAGGTTCACAATTAGGCGAATGTGGTAAATAACCTTCAGGATAACCAGTAGAATAAAAATTAAAAAAAAAACTTGAAAAAGCAAACCAAACGTTTAGTCAACAGATTTCTGTAACAATCACATCGATAGCGTTGGTAAAAAATACTATTTCAAGAGAGTAATAAAAAAAAACTAATTACTGTTACTGATAGTCTCAACAAAAGTAGATCGAAGAAAATTTTAAATATAAATCATTTCGCTCCTATGGTTGAAGCAGTTATTTTGTACGTAGAGAAGAAGTAACTAACAGACATTAGATATGAATGAAACATGGTTACATTAGATATAAATGAAAAATAGAAATTTCACAAAACTCTGAAGTTTGGTGGTATTCTAAGATAGAGAGTAATGTAAGATCTAATATGACCTTACAGGTCACAAGGGGAGAAGATCAACTTGCGGTGAACTTAATTTTCTATGTAGCATATTAGTAACTTTTCACTTCTGCCTATTACGATTATGTGAGTACAATGCTTTTTAAAATCAACTCGAACCCACAACCTTCATAGTGCTGGTCTAATGCCTCAGACTGAGTGTTCGATTTGTGCAATTTCCAGGCAGGGGGATTTTTTTTTTTTCAGAACGTAGAAGATCGTATTTTATATCCGTTCATATCCTAGACTTGAAGGATATTTCGGAAAACAGAGCCAGAGAAGATTTTCGCAGAGAAGGGGGATTCCCCCGGCTTCAAATCGAACACTGCTCAATACAAAAGACTTCATTTGGGCTAGAAGAAGAGAAGAGTCTAACCATTAAAATCAAACGATTGAAATATACAATCAAGTTTCGATTAAGGAATCTGTTGCCTGAATATGGAGTTATTTTTCTGCATTAGCGGATGAAACTAAATATGACCAGTAGGAGAAAGCCCTCCATTGTTGGTAGCTACGTAAATGGCGAGTATGTAAGATCTTTAAAAAAAAAAAAGTTTGTTCACGTGACTCGGTAACAACCTGTCAGATCTTCCCCTAACATGGTGTTGGAGGGAGAGTTGTGGAAAAAGAAGGTCGGGATTTAATGAAAACAATTTATCATATCTCATAAATTTTGGTGTTAACTGAGTTCTTATTTTGTTAAGAAAATGATGGTAAAGCAGTTTGCTGGGAAATTTTAAAACAGTTCAAGACATGATGTGACAGTGCCCTGCTTCAATTTAAGTGTATTGTGCAACTCAGTGTGGAAGTATTAAGACAATTCATATGAATTGATTAGGGAGCAATTGTCGCATCCCTAAGGCAGTTAATGAAAACCAAACTTGAGGTGAAAGCATATTGATGTGGCGAGGCTAGGAGGAAAGAAGATGTTGTTCAACGAGGCTAAGTTGTTAATTGTGAGTCAGTGAGGCTAAGATGGTTTAAATTCCTCCAATAAAATTGTGTGATCGTGAATTGAAGTTTAGATTGTTGATCATGAAATGAAGACAGGTGGGTGGGGTTATTTTCTAGGGTGAGGCATACGGTGAGTATGTGATAAAAAAGTATAATTAATGATTTTAAAGAATTAGCCTACTTTGTGTTCGAACAAACTGTCCAAATTTCTTTATCGAACAATGTCACAAGCTTAGATTGAAGGCATGCATTTCTAATTTCTTCCCTATTTTTATTCAATTGAATTAGTATTTCCCTACGATTAACCGTTCACTTAGTAGAAGCTGTGAATAATGCCAAAGGTGCTGTTATAAAGTTTACAAGAACCACAGAAAATTTTCAGAAAAAAAAAAAAAGACAAAACAGGTTGCAGTAAATCAGATTACGGAAGAATCTATGAAAATATCTACAAAAAATCCAGAAAATGAGATCCAGTTACAGTATGAGACCAGCCCTTTCAGGCATGTATTCAGATTTATTTTTTAGGGTGTTCAGGATTTGGGGGAGGTTCGAAGAGGGTGTGAATATGAAATTGATAATAAGTACATAATCACGCCTAAACTTATGCTAAGATTACAAAGATACCGGAATTTGGGAGAACCCTCTACACTCTTCTCTGGATACGTCACTCAGCAGTGTAAAAAAATAGTATGGGTCTAGAATATCCAATAGCTACAAAAATCAACTAACAAAACTGACAGTACCATAACAAAGGTGTTGTGTGAAGCTTCATTATTATTATTATTATTATTTTACACTGAACACGAGAATATAGACTCTCAAAGTTAGAAGAACTTAAATTCTCCTGTGAATACAATAATTTCTCCTTGATGAAATTCATGCAGCATGATATGGCGTATGTGGTCCTACGATACTGCCATAATCAAACACAAGCCACAATTTCAAAACGAGAAGTAGGCCGTTCTCGTTCTACACATTGCTGCACAAACAAGTGCCCTATATGACGCAGCTATGGCACGTGCCGTCTACTTCACTATTTTATATGTGACTGAATGAATTGAAAATTCTAGAAGAGAAATATGTCATCAAAGCAATCGCAAAAGTAAATCCTGGTCCAGAAACTCTTCGTTCTTGACAAAATCCAATTCGAAATGTTGCTAAATTTATATTAAAATTATAGCTGAACTAAGCAAACTACAATGATAAAATTTATTCTTGTATATTTACCACATGATTGCGCTGGTCTAAAATTACAGAAAGAAACCCCGAAAGATATTTTTAATGTTGTTATGTTGGGTTGCATAACTTCCAAGGATGTGGTTTTCTAAATATCCCCTCCCTTGAGAAATTCCTATCTACGCTACTGGTTAACAACGTAGATAAATGTCTTTAAGGTCTTAACCGTATTAAATTTTTTTAAATGTTTGTTGTTTTCATGGTAACTGACTGATTTATTTCACACATATTGGAGCATTATGTAGGGACGAGTAATACGATTGCAGTCAAACTTAACATACTGGCGTAGGGAGATATCTTTAAGGTTTTAACTACATTAAAGTGATAGAACATCTATCGTTTTCATGGGGGAAAATCAATTATTGAAACACAAAGACCAGCATTACATACATGCTCAATTTGGAGGAATGGAATTCCGTTCGAATTAAGCATAATATTTAATCTTAAGATAGCAGAAATAGGAACCACTCTTTCAGAGCGTATTTTCATTGGAGATAAATTAGAACTTTCCGCTCGAAAAAGATGTTATCTGTGGTAGCTCCTTTGGATAGTAATTTAATCTTTTTTAGATGAACTTGCTAACGATTTCTTGGCAATTAATATCCGTGAAAAATGAAAAAAAAGCAAAATTGAACATGTAGTGATAAGTAGCAATAAAAGCGTAATATTGTGGATAAAACAGGTGGAAAAAGTTTACCTTGGCGGTAATCGAATCGCAATCTCACGACCAACAATCCAACGCTCTGTTGCCTACGCTTGCTGGACAGCTGCCAGATAACGCTTTCGAAAGAATCTTTATCGTCCCGTCAGGTAGTTGACAACATGTCTCAAAGATGGCAGTGTGGTAACCTGACGCTAGTTTCGTGAATATTTTCTGTACAGAGACAGTCCTATAAACTTGACTAATACCAATGATGCAGAAATTGCTCTTTTAATTTTGAAAAATAATTGACATCTGTACAGCATCGGAATTCCATCTCAAAATATCCCACATTTTCTATCAAAAGTGAGAGTTTCGTTAAAAACTAGTCTTTTCGATTAAAATTCAGTATTTTATGAAAACACATTCTCATCAAGCAAAGAGTGAAAGTTCTGATTTAGTGTTGTAGGAATGATTTGTCCAATTGCAGCCAAATCAGTCTGAGCCTTAGATGCCTAAAGGCCATAAATAAAAAAAATGAAATTGCACCCAAACTTTACATAATGATATAAGGAAGTACCTTTAACGTTTTAACCATATTACAATTTTTCAAAACATTGGCCATTTCCCTGATAAACTCACTCATTGCACACATATTCGAGCATTATGTAGGAGCGATTAATCCGATTTCAGACAAACTATAGGGAAATATTCTTAAGGACTCAGCAGGAGTGGCGGCTTATCAGTTGAAGTTGGTGAAACTCAACTTCACTTATTATTTTCATACATATTAACTAAATATGCATTAATAAGTGTTAATTGGACCAGAAAATCAGTCAACGTCATCTAATATCGGATAATGGCATTATCAGTATCCTGTCTAAGCCCAGAAATCCGAGGATAAATGTTAACGAACAAAAAGAATGTGTTGACAGATTTTGGTAGTACTTCACCTATTATTTATCTGACGAGCCGCCACTGCTCAGTAGTATTAATATGTCAGAACGTTTACCATTTCCATCGCAAAGATACTCAATTACTAAACAGATATTCGAGCATGACTGGGGAACGATTGAATTGAATCCAACCAAACATGATAAACTACAAGGCGGTAGCCATAGCAACCATACTGGAATGTTAAATTATTATTTACCGTTTCCATGCTAACGAGACTAAAACCATTCTCTCACTGTCAGCCGAATTCTGTAGAAGAGGAATTCCTTATATGAAGTTAGTAAAGTACTGCGGCTGCCTTCTATAGTGCTTGTGAAAAGGAGTGTTGGTCGCCAGTGGTCCGATGGCGTCAGTTGGAACTTATCTGTATTCGTATAAAGGTCTTGTGTTTATTACAATTCGTTAATTTTATTTTGTAAGTATATTTTTATTTTGAAATCAAGAGAGAGAATTTATTTATTCTTTAGTTTCTTCTTTCATTTTCTTCCTTCCTTTCTACATTCGTTTTTTCCTTTCTTTCAATTCCTCCATGTTTTTTCTTGTTTCATTTTCTTCCTTCCTTCTTTTCTTTCTTTCTCCCTTCTTTTTCTTTCTTTCATTCTTGCCTGTCTTCTTTTCTTTCCTTCATTTATTTAATTATTTTATTTATTTATTTCATTCTATTTCCTTATATTTTCTTTCTTTCTTCTTATTCTTCATTCTTTCCATCCTTTCTGTTTCTTTCCTTCATTTATTTGGTTTTTATTTCCGTCCTTTCTTATTTCTCTCCTTTCTACATTATTTTCTTTCTTTCTCGCTTTTTTCTCTTCATATCGTACAAAAAACTTTGTAAACTTTATTTTGTATGAGCAGTTCTCGTAACTTTTGACTTAGGCCCGTCACGATTATCATGTGCAAGTTAGTTAAGATCCACAAACATCTATGTCCCTAATGGAATTCCAACCCGCGACCTACAAGTAACTGGTCTAACGTCTCAGACCACACGGCTGCCTGGTCTACTCATATCATACATGCTTTCTTTCTATCTAACTAATTGTGTATTATATTTATGGTTTTTCTACTTACCATCTATTTACTGTATAATTTTACTTCCACTTACCAAAGATTTTAAGAAACATTCCACCCTTATGTACGGGATCTTAACACGTTACGTATGAGACATCTTATAAAGAAAATCCTTCCTTGGGAGAGTAAAAAGCTGTAATTGAAAAGTTAATGCCATAGTGTGAATTTTAGCAATATAATAATAATAATATTATCCAGAGGCTGTGTAATTATCAGATATTAGTAGTAGATTAAATGTCCCATGTTGTATGTACTTTTCATGTTCATACTAACTTTCTCATGTACACTTTCTTGCAAGACTGTTTTTGTTACGCCTAATGAGAGAGTTTTGTTAAATTGTGTGCAGCTGCGACAGGTCTCTTTTTTTCTTCTGTGAAATAGTCTTTTAAACTAGCAAAATTTAAAATAGGAAATAACACGAAAAGTTATATTTTAGTTTGAATCCGCACACTTGGAAACCATTAATTTTAATCTTAAAAAAAAAAATCTTTTATAACTCATGAACCATAAGCTGAACTCAATGGTCATGTAGATTAGGGCAATGGGGCAACGTTCACCAAGTTTCGGGTTTGAACCCTAGCTGGGGCATAGATATTTAAAAGGGAACAAAAGAACGTTTATCAAACTTTATTATCGGGGATCATAAATGCATGCATACCGTATAGCAAGACGAAAGTTAAGCAGATTTATGAAATAGAATGTGCGTTACAGGTTACAGACGTTTTTTCAAAAATAGAAAGAAAAACTCATAATTTTGTATTAGTATGGCAGAGGAAACATCCCAATTTACAGCTCGAGTTTCGTGACCTTCAAAGCCAGCACAGTGATATCCCGATTTTGTGCGATAGGCCCTTCTCAACTGAACTGACAGTTCTTTCAAAATATAACATTGTATCATATTGACACTATTGGTAAGGGTGCTAGTTTTATTTAAACCCTTCCCCATGGTCTAGTGTATACAGTCATGAACTTCAAATAGGCACTTGGGAGCCAGAAGTGTTCGAGTCCTACTGTTGGCAGTTGTGACAGAGTTTTTCCGGAAAATTTCCTCAGTTTGTCTAGGCGAATAATGCCTAGACGAAGGCCTTTTTACCTTCCTCTTCAATGAATCGAAAGAGTTCTTGCGTAGAGATATTGTACCTTATATTTATGATGAGTTCAACCCAAAGCTACCTATCCAGCCTATAAATGTAAAATGAACACATACATTATTATAATTGGAAAGCGAAGTTTCAGTTCGGTATCCTATTCACCAACAAGTTGTAAATTCGGAACACGAAAGAAACTATAATTAGGCTAATTGAAAAAATGGTGTCATAATGTTATAGTGATTTTTCTTTCTAAAGTGAGCAGTGCGAGGTCATGCCTTCTTTCAGCCTTATGATGGACTTACGTAGCTTAAATGTGTTTGTTCAGCCCGTAAGGGTATATGAAAAATCAACATGTTTAGAGATCTCAGAAGAACTTATGGAAATATTATTTATTTATTTATTTATTTCATATATTTATCGTGCATATGTCTCTCTGTATTTTGCAGATTCGAACAATAAAACGTGTGGGGATGTGGCCTGTTGGTTTGTGTACAAGCTATGGAGTAAGTTCTCCTGTTGTAAGGAACGGAAAATTCGATGGATTTTATGATGGATGGATAGCTAACAGGAAGTTTCCTGTTGACATGGCAGGATTTGCTGTCAGTGTGGAATTTGTTCTGCAGGTAAGTTTACAGAGAACTAAATTAACTTTCAAAGTGTTTGGTGTATAGTTAGAGAATATATGGATTGATCATAATGTTAATTTAAAATGTTGCTTAATACATTTGATCGCCTTGTTATCGCAATGTCGTAAGTTGAAGACGCGGGTCAGTCACTCTGACTAAAGGTGTGTGTGCTTCTATTTCAGTCACCCGAGGTGAGTACCTTGCATTAATGTGAGAGCCGCTAATTTTCCCTTCTTTTAGGTTCGTTGATAGGAAAGCTATAACAGAAGGAGCCTTCTAATCCGCTCAGTCCGTCAGTGTCCAGAAATTAAATCTCAGTAATTACAAGGCGTAGAGAGATGCTTGAGGTGACGTTGGAAAGGTACTCGTTAGACTAGGTCACAGCCACCAGAACCGTCGTGATTGTCTCAATGGTTCAGTGTTGCCAACCCATTTTAAAAATTCAATGCGTTAGGTGTCTGCGCCAAACTTGGCATACAATGGAAACATACTGTGGGTGTCACCGCCCCCCCCAAACACTCTGTTGTCAGTGTTACCAACTCTTGTCCAGAAAATTTATTTTCTGAACCACAATACATGGAACGTTGTTGATGTGTCGCTGGAAATGTCTTGGCTAGACTACCTCAGAGTCACCGAAACAGTCTTGATACGTATCCGAACCGATTGTTATTAAATTCATTATTTTCAAATTACTTCCATTTCGTTTGACCTGTCTGCACAAAATTGGCATGAATTATATTGAATACAATATAAAAAATTCTGTGGGTGTCACCGTCCCAAAGCGCTCCAATTGTCAGTGTTGCCAACCTATTTTATAGAAATGAATGCTTATATGCTTCGCGATTGTTTGTAGAGTAGCACTAATTTGCTTCCAATGAACAGCGATAATCAAGTTACCGAGTCATTCAAACCTAGCCTCTGTGCACCAGTTGTTATTATTACGTACTTCGGCTTGGCAATGGGGTCCATCCTAACTGCGGTTTCCCAGCGCTTTGTTTTGAGTTTTACCTAGCAAATGCCGGGATGGTACCTCAGTTAGGCCCTGGCTATTAGCTTCCCCATCTCTTTCCCTGAAAGAATATCCGCCAAGGGACGCCACTCCTTAGACATGTGACGGAGTTAGGGCATAATTGCTAATTCTGCTGATTATTGTAAATTAAATGAACTAGCTAAGTCTTGACGTCAGTTTTCTTGTGTTGCTATAACAACCGCATAGAATCTGTCTAAATAGGCAAGTAGCTAACGTGGTTTCTATGGTAACAATCAGGTTTGACGTCACACTTGAATAGTCCTTTTCATTCAGATTGAATTAAATTAAATAATAATTCAGGAAATGACATCCATTTGGTTGTAAAATAAGACCAAGTTAACTTGTAATTACCAAAAATGAAACCCATAAATGACGCATATCTCTCAACATGTTCATATATAAACATCAACGCATTTGGCTTACCGTAAGATCCTCGTCTTACGTCCTAGTCATAGTCTTCTGGCCCTAACCTATTCCAGGATAATAAAAGTGTCCTTGACTTCCTTATCCGTATGTTTCTCCTTTCAATTTTTCTGTCTGGTAACCCGATGAATGTTGATATCGCCGTGTGTATTAATGAATGGTTGATATATCGAAATATAGAATAAAACATGTCGTCGTCTCGTATAATGAATATCGTAGATGTTGAAATATTATTATATATCGAATAACCTTAATAAGTCGTGAAATATCTACATGTATGCCATTTAAATCGATATGTGATTATATATCAAGTTTCATTTGAATCCAAATATTGCAAATCGATTTTTGTTGGTATTGAAACATTAAATATCTTGAAATATCGTTGCATATTATATCTGGTGTATTAAAAAGGAATCCATTATTTTGCCAATAGATGGCTTCAGTGATCTGTAGCTCGCGTTGTATAAGTCCGATCGGCTTCAACGAGATGGCGTTCAAACGATGAGATTACGCACTACAAACACTGTTCAGATAGTTGTGATGAGTTGACTCAGTGTTGTGTGAGCGCGCGTCGAAATGGACACTAGCAAAGAGAAAATACGCTATATTTTACAGTTTTTCTTCGATAAAGGCGAAAACGCAAGCGAGGCGGCTGCAAATGTGAATAGTGTTTATGGTCCTGATACTGTAACAGGCAATCACGCGCAATTTTTTTTTCGTCGATTCCGTTCCGGTAATTTTGACGTCAAAGATGTACCACGCACTGGAAGGCCAAGTGTCGAAAATGTCGATAAAATCATGGACATTGTCGCGTCCGACCGTCATGTAAGCACTGTTTCGATTGCCCAAGAGCTAAACATTGCACAAAAAACCGTGTGGAACCATTTGCATAAGGCTGGATACAAAAAGAAGCTTGATGTATGGGTGCCACACGAGTTAACGCAAAAAAACCTCATGGACCGAATTTCCATCTGCGAATCGCTGCTGAATCGCAACAAAAGCGACCCATTTCTGAAGCGGTTGGTGACTGGTGATGAAAAGTGGATCACTTACGACAACGTCACGCGAAAACGGTCGTGGTCGAAGCGCGGTGCGCCGGCGCAAACGGTGCCCAAGCCAGGATTGACGGCCAGGAAGGTTTTGCTGTGTGTTTGGTGGGATTGGCAGGGAATTATCTACTATGAGCTGCTCCCCTACGGCCAAACCCTTAACTCGGAA
>JAGDQP010033779.1:0-20490 GCA_022664845.1 Lepisma saccharinum | reverse complement strand
CACGCCATTTTACATCTATTAATTTCAGTCGTCAACTTGGCATTCTATTTTTTTAGCTGGCCTAAGTAAACATACTCATCAACTATGCCTATTGTATCTCCGCTAATCTTTATTTCCTTCTTTGCAGCATGTTGATTACTTTTGTTTGACTTAAATTCATTTTAAGGCCTATTCTCGAACTCTCATTACTGTGAACGTCTAGAAGTTGTCCTTTAAACGTCTGGCTTCGTCTTGCAATTGTGTTCAATTATAGAGAAATTATTCCTCTATTTGTGGGGGGCAAATATTACGTAGACTTTAGGTTTTGTTATTTGGGGGCTAAAGAGAAATCTACTCGAGCGTAACTCAGATAAAGGTTTGAGCATTCGCAAATACGAGAGGGACGTTCAGCATAAGTTAAGTGGATATTAGCTCTAATATAATGGTAACTTCTGGGATAGAGTATATTCTAGCTTTAGGAATGAAATGGATAACAAGATTTTACATTTTCCCTAAAAAGGCGCAGAATCTCAACTCGAAGATTAATGAGCAAAATAAAATACAGCACACACCGAAAAGCTATCTTCAAATCTAAAATATTTAACAGAGCATACGAATCGTTCAGGCAATGAAACTATTTAAGCACCAATGTTCTAAGAAATCCTTGAAACATACCTTGGAAAATAAAGTTGAAAGTTGTGTTCTTCTAAGACTTGTATCAAAATTGACTGCTTCTGTTAAGATGAGATTTAAGCTATACTGGACTTCCTTCTAGCACCGTAGTACTGAGTGACAGCATGGACCGGCTGTGTGAGATAGCAGATCGATTGGTCTGTCGGGGTCCTTTATATACGGTCTTGAAGTGACGAAATAATTAGGTTAATATAGTTCATTGCTCTCTTGTTTGTGCGTCTTAGTGCTTTCACGTGACGATCGTATGATGTCTTAAAAATGAACAAAATGGCCGCTTAAAGGAAAGTAGAACAATAGGTCTACGTCATAATTTCCGTAAGTGTGTGTGGTTTGCTGTATCTTGCTTTGCTAAAGGGAGTTCGTGTTGAGCTTCTCTACCCGCCATCTTTATTATTCTTTAGAATTTACAACAGAATAAAATATTTGTGAAAATAAAAGTTAATTATAGAAATATGATTACAAAAATGAAAATTTAAGAATAAATACAAAATTAATAATGATTGACAATGAGAGGCGATCACATTACTCTGTTCTTCCATTCTCGTTTGTAGTTCTTCTGCGCTTGAAGCAAACAGAACTACACTGAGTTAGCAAAACAAATGGGATAGTCACCTAATATCTGGTCGGGCAACCTCTTGTTCTGGGGAGCGCAGCGATACGGCGTGGAAGTGAGTCTGCAAGTCCCTGGTACACTTCCGGAGGCAGTTGACACCACACAGTCTGCAGAGAGGAACCCAATTGCGGCCTGTTCGTGGTTGGAGGATCCAGTGCACTGAGCCTGAGTTCAACAGCATCCCTGATATGCTCGTTGGGGTTCATATGAGGGCTCCGGAGTGGCCAACTTAGTCGCTGGACCTCCCCTGCATGATATTCAAACCATTCTCGGACGACGTCGAAGCGATGTGACGGTGCATTGTCATCTAGAAAGACCGCAAGGTCATCAGGGTGGTGAAAGGGCAAAATCGGGTGGAGATGGTCTCCGAGCAGCTGACGATACAGCGGACCATTCAACGTGTCTTCCAGAACAATCAGAGGGCACATTCCATACCAGAAAAACGCGCTCCAGATCATGACTGATAACCCACCGCCATAGACCACGCGCTCTTGGCATTCGGGATCCATCGCTTCATGAAATATGTGCCACACACGGTGCCTCCCATCGGCATTGTACAGTTGATACCGTGATTCGCCGGACCAGCTGACTTTACGCCACTGTTCCGGTGTCCATCCTTGGTGATTGGTGCCAAATTCAAGCAGAAATGTCCGAT
Organism: Lepisma saccharinum; assembly: GCA_022664845.1. Lineage (NCBI taxonomy): Eukaryota > Metazoa > Arthropoda > Insecta > Zygentoma > Lepismatidae > Lepisma > Lepisma saccharinum. The sequence goes on along the minus strand of JAGDQP010033779.1, from coordinate 18,550 downwards.
GACGCGAGGTTAGCAGTGGAACCCGTGTAGGGTGACAGCTTCCATACCCGAGACAACGCATGTTCCGAGAGATTTCCACTGGGAGATGTCTCCAGTGTTGAATGGGGCCGTGAGTTCTCGCACTGTCGCCCTCCTGTCTCTATTGACCATTCGTCTCAGGTGTCGCCGGTCTCGGTCTTTGAGGGCGGCTGCACCCCCGGTATGGTATCTGTTGTGAACTGTGACGCCTTCATCCAACCATTCTCGGTACACCCTGAACACGGTTGAACGTGTAAAGCTAAATTCCTGCACCAACGCCGAAATCGAACTTTCCATGCGTCGGGAACCCACCACTATGCCCCGTTCGAATGCCGTCAACTCACGACGACGTTCCATTTCACATGAATCACTCACACAGCCACTTCCTACAAGGTCTCACACACAACTGGAGCAGTCGTGGAACCCTGCAGGGAGCGTGGAACACACGTGGTGTCCACCCGCGTATCAGTGACCAGCTATCTCATTAGTTTTGCTAATTCAGTTTTTATCATCAGCGAATCGTAGGTGATAAAAATATTCTTCTTTGATCTTTATTCCAACTTCATCCCAATTTACATTTTAGAACACTCTCCAGAACAGCTAAGAAAAAGTTATTGAGAAATTGAATCTACTTCCCTTACCCCCTTTCCAACTTTAAATTTTTCACTTTCTTGATGTAGTCTAATGACAGATGTAGCAGTCGAGTAAATGTTTCGCAGTAACTTGATGTATGAACTTGCGATGCCTTGATGTTCAAGTGATTTAAGTACTGTTGCCGAGGAGACCGAATCGAAAGCTTTTTCAAAATCTATAAATCCCAGACATAGTGGAAGTTCATATTCGTTAGTCCTTTCCATAACTATATATATATATACTGTATGAGGGCTATTTATGGTATTATGATAGCCTGTTGTAATAATTGCTAATAGGATAAAGTAAGGTTTGTTAAAGAAGGTAATATTTTATTTGTTTCACAGTGCGCTGGGCTCTTCTCAGCAAATATCAACGAGTAGCATAAGTTGAAGTGAAAATTATCACTTTATCTGCTGTATCAAATGTGGAATCCTATAGTAGCACAGTTCTTAGCAGCAAGCTTATAAAATAATAGTGCTGAATTACCTTACTTTATCCTACTAATCTATATAGATGAATTTGTATTGTAATAAACAGGCTAATACTGTTTAGAGACTATTCGCAGATATGACGATATGAGGTTTACGTAAGAAATAACGTTGAGAGTTATCATAGCCTTCGGGAAGTCCTTGGTTCGATCCCAGAGGTCGACCATCCTGACTGAGGTTTATCCAGGGTTTTGCCTCAGCCACACCAGACCAATTCCGGGACGGCACCTTCAAAATAGGCCCTGGTCGACACCTTTCCATGTCCTTTCCCCTCCCGTATCCCGCCTGAGCCTCAAATGCCTAAAGGCCATAAATAAAATTTCAATTTAATTCAAATAGCATTCAGTATTTAAGTGAGATGTAAAAACTTCTATTGTTTGTTACCGACTTGCTGAAGTCAGTTAATGGAGCGTTAGCTTCACATTCGGGAGGTTCTTGGTTCGATTTCAGAGACCGACCGTCCTACCTGAGGTGTTTCCAGCGTTTTCTCCTCAGTCACTGTAGGCGAAGCCTGGGATGGTACCTTGAAATTAGGCAACGGCTGACATCTTCCCGTTTTCTTTCCCGTACCCTATCTCGGCCTGAGCCATAAATACCTAAAGACCATAAACAATTAAATTCAATTCTACTATTTGTCCAAATTTATCCAAACAGGTCAATATTGTTAGATCACTGGAATTTCATACGTTTTTGAATAAATAGCAAGTTTATGTGGAATGATCGTTACAGAATACTATTCTAAAAGTATTAAAGTACGAACAGATCAAGATATCATATTTACTCGATTCTAATCCGCACGTCTTTCAGCCAAATTAATCTCCAAAATCGGGGTTTGAATCACCCTGCAGAACCTAAGCAGAACGATTAGTATTGATTCTAATGGGCACCCCAGCTGAATAGGGTGCGCAATAGATCCAAGTAAATACGGTAGTAAAGAAGTACTTTTAATAAGTGCAAAGTATCATAAATAAAGAATGGTGAACGTGAAATGCTGTAAGTGCCAACACTAAAATTTTACAGAAGCAAAATACATTCCGCCTATCCGTGCAGGCACAAACAAAAATCGTTCTCTGTTTCATGAATGTGAAACATTTTGTAATGCTTAATGACAGTCGAAATTACAGCAAATATATGGCCTGTGGTACTCAGAACGTGATTTTATCAAATATACATATTTTCCCAAACTTGGCATCTAGAGCATTACTATGTCCATCCTTCAAATACAGAGTGTCTGAAAAGTAATGGCCAAAAATTGGTGAAATTCCTCAGAACGGAACATGAAAAAACTTCCTTTGACAAAATTTCGAAACTCCAGTACTATCGAAGCTATAAGCACTCGAACGATGGAGAGCATCGCCACAAATGGCAACAGGTCATAGTGCCAAATGGCCAAAGCGTCGAAACTCAAAAACTGGCCATAGTTTCGAAAGAATAAGACAGATCCTTGAAAGAAATGGTCAAATCGTCAAAATGCAGAAACTATTATGGAGTTTAAATGAGGGAACTTTTCTGACGACGTTATAACCGATGTGCGTTTCGACACTGTGACTGCTCGACGCTTTGACCTTGACCCCTCACAAATAACGTTACGTATCAACAAATAGTGACGTAGGCAGTGCCGGCTTAGCAAATCACAACCACAGTTGCAACCAGTGCATATATTCGTGGATAGGATATGATGAGAAGGTAGCTGGTTAAAAGGTCTTTCCCATGTAAAGAATTCCATTGTCAAGGGATTAAACATTGTACGATAGACAAGCATAATCAAATATAACGAAAGGAATATTGAAGAAGAACTGTAGATAGAAATTTGAAGTGAGGGCTTCTAAAAGGATGAGCGTTAATTTCCTGAAGTGTTTGCACTGGAAGGAAAGTTCATATCTATACCTCTCTAAATGCTAGATCTGACGTATTTCACATCTTTTCGAATACTGGATACGAATACTTTCTCATCCCTCTCTGCTATCATACGCATGTACATGTTCTGCTCTCTCTTTTTCTGGGCGTGTGTGTATGTGGTGTGTCTTCATATTCGTTGTCTTCCTTTAAAACTTTCTCTTCATCTCTTCCTGCCTGCGCTCTTTTCTCCTCTGCACAAGGCACGCACACTCTCTTTCTCTCTCCCCCCTCTCTCTCCCTCTCTCTCTCTCTCTCACACACACACACATTCATATCACACAAGAGCCTTGGCAGAGAAATGCTGCCGCTGAGGGCTCATAGGGATCTTCTAAGGATTACCAGTGATGGGCCGGCACTACATCAGACTTTTCCATAAAGCCCCTGCGGGCTCACAGGCAGGACTTAAACTGGCATTAAACACCTCCCCTGGAAATGGGTAGTTTTAATCGAGATTTAGCGATCACATTCATATTCCATAATCACTCGTGATCTGCACACGGCCACAAAAGCGCTGTTGCCGCTTCTGACAGAAGAAAAAAGAGGTAAATGCCGAGCTCTATATTGTCACACTGAAATTCCTCCACCCAACAGTCCTCAAGCGCACCCCTCTTCCCTTAACAGCCTCGAAAATGAACACATTTATAAATGTGTGCGCATGTGTCTTCTTCTTTCTCTCTTTTTACAGAGAGTAACAAAGTTTCACCTGGAGAGGTGCTTCTGCCCCCTCGGTCCTCCCTCCCTCTCTTGAATGAGCTAGGTAGTATACAAACAAACTGGCTTCCTTTCCTTCCACCCGGATATTAAATGGCAGAAGGTTTCAAGAAGGCGCACCATCAATTTGTAGGGATTTCGTTCCGGAATATCATTCAAAGCAGTGCCATTTATCTGGGTTGAAAATCCAACTGCAAAATCCTGTAAAACTAACAACTTTTCCATTCCTATCGAAAATCCCCAGGAACCAGATTTTCAAGCCTTCCAAAACAAACCGTACAATTTTTCACCGTGGCTGTTAAATAGATCCAGGCGGTAAACCTTAATAATCTGTCTGATTTACGCAGCAAACAAGCCCCTCTTCTCCCCACTCTACGCTATCTCCACCCAAGAGTTCTGTTGCTAAAGCTTCAGATAACTCTGTGAGTCCATAGTGGTTGTATCTCGTGAGATATAGCATCTCTGCAAATTTATTAGGCCTCATTTTTACTTCTGCAGGGAAAAGTAGCTTGTTTTTCTACAAATTAATGCAAATGTATTTTTATCGTGGTATTTAGCCTTGTTTGTTAAGTACTTGGTCGCACTGCAATTTGTTACTAATCTTAGTGAATAATACCGGATAATAATTCACTATGGTTGCCAAGTGTTAGTGACAACAATGGGAGAAATTTGGTTGAGTAAATCTGAAAGTATTGTCTAGAGAGCTTGAAAGAAATATTTTATGTGAGAATGCAGTATTTTACCTGAAATTATTTTAGCGCACACCCATCCAAAATTTTTGGGTCTCGCTTAATTTTAGTGGCCGTCTGTCCGTTTTCCTTTCGTCGGTAACGCAAGCTTACATATATCAATTAAGAAAATAACAAACAAACTTCCTACAAAAATATATTTTAACGTTTCGCGTATTTGCTTCATTAGAATGTAGGATTTATACATCGGTAAACACTCTTGATAAAAGTAAAAAGATTTCGAACACCGAATTCGTATGGCGGTGAAGAAATTGCTATGTTTTGATTTTGTGGTTTGTCGGGATCCTCTGAAGAGAGAAACAATTGAATTTGAATTTTATTTATGGCCTTGAGGCATCTAAGGCTCAGGCCGGGATAGGGGAGGGGGGAAATTTGGGAAGGTGTCGGCCAGGACTTATGTTAAAGGTGCCATCCCGCCATTTGTCTGATGTAACTAAGGAAAAAACCTGGAAAATCCTCAGTGAGAATAGTCGACCGCTGGGATCGAACGTACGACATCCCGAATGCTACGACAACGTTATAACACTAAGCTACGGCGACTCAGTGTGAAGGGAGAAAGGTTTTGTCAATTTTGCCAGCGCTCGATGACGAAAAGAAACATGATTGATCGTTCTTTGTAACACGTAGTAGACGTCTCGTAAATTTCTTGGTGGACCGGGCTAGGCGATCCGGTCTGCTACTTCACCCGACAGACCCAATTGATCTGGTTCTGAATGACCAGACTAACTCGGTAACGTGGTCTTGACCCAAATGACTGGACTAACTTTGTGATGCGGTCACCTGATGGTCGAATCTTAACCCAACTGGCCCAGCGAACCAATATTGACCCAAATCACTGGACTAACTTTGTAATCCAGCGACCCGTTGATCGATTTAACCCAATTAAACCCAGTGACTCAATTTTGACCCAACGACCCTGTCTTCACTCGATTTGGCCTGCTCTTGTTCCTCTGGCTTAAATCAATCAATATTATCCGTCGTGAGCATCAGAAAATGTTTCTGAATAGCCATTCCTAGGGGAGAGCTATTTGCACATCTGCAAGAGTACAGACGGTCGCTGTGTACATGTGTCTAAATTTGAATCGTCAACCTGCTCACAGAATGGACCGAACCGAGTGGTTAAAAGCTCAGGAGAAAGTCTGTAGTAGTGATCGCAAGTGTAGGTTGTGTCCATCATGGCTCCAAAGGTGAACCGGTTTGGGGATGGCTACGTAGTTGCATTTTTCCACGCCAAACATTTGGTATCTGAAATTCAAAAACAGTGCAAATAACATAGATGCGCATTGGATTCGACGACTATCAAGAACATAATTAATCAGTATAAAAACCAAATATTACCAGAGCTTCAATCACCTACGAAGGGGACTAGGAAGTGAGGGTGTTCTGCAGTGATGCCACCTGTCTCATAGGTTGCGTAAAATGGCCCTCCAGGAAAATCCTCCTCCGCAGCGTGTGCTGGTCACACGACTCAACGTGGCACAGTCAACTGTGAACCGCAGCCTGCGTATAAGTTGAACCTCCGGAAAGTCTTTAAAAGTCGTGGAATATGCCTAAGTGCGGTCCATCGTTGTGAGGGATGGACTAACAGCAGGCGCTTCTACGAACGCCATTTATCCAGGAGAAAGTGGAAGTATGTGGCCACACTATATGAGACGTGGGTTAATTTATCAGACTGTGGCAAAATATGAGCCATCACTTACACTTCACGCGATGCAAAATCCCATCTCGAGTTCATCCGCCACTGCCAAACAACTTTCTCAAAGGGATTGATGGTTGTTGCGGAATACTACTATCAAGGTAAGTTAACTATTCGTCAGGTCCTAAAAATTGTAAAATCAACTCTTCCTTCTTTCATCAACATAACATGACCCTGATTTATAGAGACGGCCTGCCTCATTTGTATGGAAATGCCATCAATCAAGTCTCTGGGTAAATGGAGATCATCCCATACGTCTCATTCTACCCATAACTTTCTACAACAGATGGCGCAAGGCAATGACATTCGGGCAATTTCATTTCACGATATATCGGTGAAGTCACCAGATGCCAGTCCTATGGATTTATGCGGATTTGACCTACTGAAAAGGACACTTTCATTTCGTCATGTCATCACTCTCCGGGCCCTGTGGAAATCCTGTTAAGGGAGTGGCAGAGGATTCCACTCCCTGTATTTCGTCGTAGCCTTTTCAATGGACGTTATGGTGCAGGGCTATTGCCAAGACAACGTGGTGATCACATTGAGGCTAACCGATGATGGTACAGTGGATTTTCGAAGGTAGGTGCTAGTTCACAATTGGACACACGTACGCGGATCGATATTCTGTATTTTGTTCTCTCCGGGTATTTTTTTTCAATATGTTATTACTATTGTTAGGAACTTTATGGTATCGTATTCTTGGTGCTATGAGGAAGGGTAAAACCCCGTTCATAGTCAACCCTTGAAGAAACACAGTTCAGATACCGATAGCCATAGGAACAAATACAACCCTGCTTTACCCTCCGGTTCAAGGAGTGGAAATCGGATCACTAGGTCAGGCAGGATTTCATACATAGATCCAGTGACCCGGTCCAAATCTTGCCCCGCTTGATCTGCTGACCCTTTTAAGCTCTGGTACATATGTAGTGTCACTTTCCTGTTAAAACACGCCATTTAAACTAATGTCCTTGGGTCACAATGGTGTGCTACAAGCGCAGATACAATTCCTGGAATGACTTCTGGAATTCATCAGCTGGAATCGACCATAGGTCCTCCATCGGGTTATCAGAAAATGTTCTCCTCCTTTGTTCGGAAATGTCCCCCATGCAGCTGACACATTAACATGATTCACAGCTGAATCTCCATTTACCTGCCCGATCATCTGGAGAGTTTCGGTCAGGTAATGCCCCAGTTTTCGACAAAATAATGTTTGCACGCTGGTCCACCTCCGGCACTGACTCACTTTGCGCCTTGCACGGCGCCACGTTACATAACAACCACTGTGTTGTTGCACTAAACCGTTTTGAATCAACCGCGTGTCGTGTTTGATGTGGCAGAGGATGGGGATTTCCGGAGATAGCATGTCTTCTGCAAAATTTTGTACAGTACGTCCACACGGCTGTTAGTTTCACAAAACAATTATGTCAGCTGGTGAGTAAAAGTAAGGAAATATTATTTTTCCACTTTGCTTTAACCTGTAATGCACGAAGCTGGCAGCCATAGACCCAACGTTTTTTCAAAAGTTGAATAGGCATTTTTGAAAACGTCGATTGCTGCCTATTTGTACAGGGTGAAACATAAAACTTGATGATACTTGCAATGTTAAAACAATTGCAGGAATCTGACTCAATACTATGGTAACACTGGGGGCGGGGATGAACTTCACGGCCCCCATCTTGAAATCTGCAATCGCGGATTCAGCTGAAGAATATAAAACGATCATGTGGCATATTGTTTTAGCCTAGCTTATTCACAGAAACTCAAATGCCAAGGCATTTGTCACTACGATGTTTGTTTAGAAGGTATGGATTCTGAAAGACAGCCAAGTTCATACTAAAAATCATGAAATATTATACACTCACTAACCTTCCATCAATTTCTGTATTTGCTATTTACTTGAATCGAAGGCGAAAATCCCTTTTGGCCCAAATAAGAGAATCGAATGGAATGAACAAGTATAATACTTCATTCAAAATCTCAAGATATTCACTTCTAAATGTTATTTCTAATGAAGGAGGGGAGAGGTAAAATAGAATATAAAAGGTCCCTCTGGGGAAGTCTCAAAAGATATAACGTTGAAGATTTGGATCCAATCCGTTGAATTATATAGCGGGCAGGCCTCCGGAAGGACGTACAAACATCCAAAACTTGCTGTTTCGGTATGAGACCACAAACCGACTGTGGTAGACGTGCGGTCCGAGACGTCCCCATGGTTCTGGGTTCGAGTCCCGGCTGGAGCATGTTTGTGAGTTTTAGAAACTTAACAACTAGTGGAATCTGACGGCCAAAGTCAATTGCTTCTAAAAATGACCCAAATATACAAAGCTTTACTAGGGACCACAAAATGCTAAAATCCTTCGAGAACTTGAAATTTGACTTTTTCGCCATGACAGAACTTTCATATCTCCTATTGCCCCTTGAAAGAGTGATAAATACCAAAATAGAAAGAAATTTGACATACTGTATTTAATACAATACACAAATAAAAAAATTTCGGTTTTCACCCCATCCGTTACGAGGACTTCGCGACCCACCAAGCACTCTCTCTAGATCCTCCAGTGAGTCGTGACCCATCGGTTGAGAATCGCTGTATTAACAGATGCCATGAATAGTAGGATCGAAACATTTTTTTTTTTTATCGAGCTCGGGAATAATATATGTAATATGCTCAAATCTGTAGTAGACTTCGCTTTCAGCATCTCGACCTGCACTGGAACAACATATAGCATCACTGTATCCTTGCCCTTCGGAAGAATAAAAACAGTTGAATGTATAACAATTAAGTATACCAAGTAACTTGTCGTTCCTAGTGAGTTACGGTACAGTTTTGTTCGTCAAGAATACAGAGTAAAGTGTTGGCGCACCGACAAACATGTGTTGCCACTCGCCAACCAAAAATAATTCTCCAGCACATAAATTGCATTGAAAAACCTTCACTAAAGTACCCTATTGAACAAAAACAATACATTCAACGTTATTAACAAGTACCCAAGTAGCACAGTGTTTATTTAACGTTGATTAAAACCGTTAGTTCTCCGCCTTTTCTTTACATATATTCAACGAATGTTTGTTAACTTATCCACGCAAATAAAACTTCGAAAATGGGGGGGAAACAACGTTAAATGAAGGGTTGGATCAACGTTAGATTAACGTTAAATCAAGCGTTGGATCAACTTTAAATCAAGGGTTGGATCAATGTTAAATCAAATGTTGGGTCAACTTTAAATCAAGGATTGTATGAACGTCAATCAAGGGATGGATCAACGTCAAATCAAGGTTAGATTAACACTAAATCAAAGGTTGGATTAATGTTAAATCAAAGATTGAATCAACGTTAAATCAAGAGATGAAGAAATGATAATCAGGAGTTGGATCAACGTTAAATCAAAGCTTGAAAAACGTTAAATCAACGGTTAGACCGACGTTAAATAAATGTTAAATCAACATGTAGACTATAGGAGTAAGTGAATAACAATACAATTTCACATAACACTTAGTCATGAAAATGTCATCTGGTTTCTCGTAATTTGTAGTCATGACTTTCCCATTTGTAGACTTGGTAATTACATAAAGTAACTTTTGTGATTAAAACTTGCAAATGTAACTTTCCATTCCTTTCTTTCCCATTGCAACAAGAAAGTTGAAAACATATCTACATAATATCATTCTATGCTCATTTCCCATCCGTCTCGTCATTCTCCATCCGCACTTGTGTACAATAAAAGCTGAAGTCTTGTGCAGTATTACCAACAATAATCCATGAATATACGACAACAATAAAAAGAATTTAACCTTGAAAAATCATTTCACATGAGACTTATAAAACAAACGTTTTTCCATCTCGTGAGAGTGCAATGCAGAGGCAATTAGGGAGAAATTTAATTCTGCAGAGGACTCTCAAGGCACTCCAGCCTAATTTATCTTAATCCTGAAGAGACGGCGTAAATTTTCTTTTCTTTTTTCAACCCTCTCTGCTGTCCCACCACCACCAGCAACACCACGACCCGTTACACATACCCCCATCTTGATATTTTTCCTTGGTACTCCTTTCGTTAAGTGAGGAACAGATGAAAAACAGTTTTAAAACCAAGTTTTATGGAGCGATAAAAGATACTGTTAGCATCCGTGAAAGTTGGACACCGAGGATGCATTATCAATGTCAAATCCGATGAAGAATTCTTAAGTAGATGAACCATTTTCACGGGTTAAAGTAGTCATGGGAGTCAGACGGAATTAATGCTTATTCCCTACGCTCTTGCTCCTCCTTCCTTTACATCCCTTCCATGTCTTTGAAAAACGGGAAAAAAAGGGGCGGAATTAAACTTAAACATTAAGTGTAGCGTATCTTCTCTTTCCTTCGTTACCCCACAGTCAAGTTTTACCCCAGCTTACTCTTTTTTAGAAGTTTTTCTGTGTTATTTTCTTTTTTCTCTCCTTTGTGTCCTTTTTTTTCTATCTGTACTTTACAATTGAATACAAATGACTTGAAAATTCATTAAAATGGGGGATTAAGAAAAGTGATAAAGACAAAATGTTTTAATTGTTTCCCACCGTTAAGTATAATTGTCAATCACGTGATTTATACAAAATAATTAGATCTGTAAGTGATTTGCCACATTTTTTCCTATTTTATTGTCTTTTCTTGTATTATAATAAGCACAAGTTCTCGTGAAACTTGACTTCTTTCTGACCTTTCGACATCCAATGAAAGTTTAGGGATGTCTTTGGTTTTGATTCCTAACTCTTAAAATAACGTCATTGTCTTTGTATCGGAGCTAATGTAAAGAAGATGGAAGGGGGGGGGCACATTTGAACATAGTGTAGGGAAAATTTAGTTTTGCTTCAGAGAGATAAATAACATATGTATCGGAACATTTACATCTCGCCAAAGAAAGTGTGGTACCCCAGCAAGGACAGGAACTGGGAGGCTATCGTTCAAAGGTACCTCCCTAGGGAGTAGATTTAAATAAGGGTGAGGTAGCTTTTAACTTGGCTGGAGCAGTTTGAACAAATCCTTAATTTTATTACAATCACATTTATTTTCTTAGTACATGCTTCTAAATACAAATACGGAAGCAGAAAAAAGTAAACTAAAGTGTTACTAGCGATCCAAAGAATATAAACTGATCACTTGTTATTAATAAAATTTGAACTTACTTGCTTTTTTGTTTCTTTATTGGTGTTATGAGGATTGCAAAACCATTAGGATTGCACAAACTTTGAACTCGTAGAAATGTAAAAAAAACCTATATAGCCTAATTGAAATGCTTTAATATATATATAACGAAAAGAACGAAACACTGATAATTTTTTCTTCTTCTCAACAGTAAGTTTTAGCTGAAGGGACATAAGCTGCTACCTTGCTCAAATCTCCCCCTTCTGTTTGCTCAAAGCTGCTCCGGTAAGTCGAATTACGCACATTTTGTTATTATGGGAGAGGAAGAACGGTGATCAGAAAACAACAAACACAATTTAATAAGTGAAGGAACGTAGTTACTTCGTAAGTTAACAGGGAAGAATAAGCCACAGTTCTTTTCTCTCCAAAAAGCTTACAATCCCTGAGATTAATTTTTACTTTAGTATTCACAAATTACATCAAGTACCGTACTTCGCCAGGTAACGTACGTAAATGGCGAAAAACAAATGACAGCTGTGTAGCATAGTGTTCGAAATTTATAAATGTTGGGATGAAGAAAGTTCCTTTCATTAATTAAAAGTTTTCCTCGATGTTCTAAGGTACCCTCCATTCAAATGTACCTCCCTCTCCCGTACATATTGTTGCCAGTTTCCACTCGTTATACACCTTTGTATGCATTGTGTTTAGAGATGTAAGAATGACATTGTGCTTTCCATGTTGGGATGGAGAATTGCCCGAAGCTGTCCGAAACCAGCCAAATCTCTTAGCTTCTACGCACTGAATACCCAACCAAAACAGCATCATTTTAAGATGACTAAAATAGAGCATTGGTCCTCTTGACGGGCAGTTACTGATAATGATTGCTGTCTGTTGGTATACATATATAGTTGGACTTTATCTGTCTCTTTCACTTGTAGTAATTAGTTTGTAAATTTTCCAACTGAATTTGGGATTCAAATCTACAAATTTGAAGTTAAAGTTCGTTATTTTAACTACTATACTATAGAGGTATCTTCCGAATAACTCATATTTTGCTCTTCTTTAAATGTTACAAAGACAGTTCCTGAAGTAAAGGCGTATATAGGTTTGAATTTGGTATTGGGATGGCTGAATGGATTTTGTGTTAGAGCCATGAAGGTTGCTTCGTTGATTTTCTCTCTCGTCAGGTAATTTACAACATTACTCACAGTTGGGAGTGAGCCTTACTTTCGATTTTATGGTCCGTATTGGCAAATGAGCGAGATCTGGCACTCGAGCCATGTGCTGGACGCCGCCATGATGCCGTCCAGTTGGGCATTGCTTCTTAGCCAACAATGGTTGACTTGCAATATCCCGCCACGTCGGCAGCTACCTTAAATCCATGCATTGCCGGCCGACGATCTTTTTCCGCTTAAATTCCGACTTGGTGGCCATCACCGTCCAGACACCTTCAAGTCATCTCTTTGATGACAGTCGACGCAAGTCCTAACGTCGGCCTATACCATTCAAGCAACACACTCACGTGAAAATACCGTCATATTTAGGTCAAAAATAATGCAAGAGACGTCGAAATGCAACGATATTTTGTGCACGACGTACACACCAGAAAATTACACCATTTCGTTCTTATTCCAAAAATACTGTGAACAGCTAAATAATATATTTACGTGTGAATTAACTTGCCTTTAAGTTACAACTGTGTAACATTTCAAGCATCGAACCTTCATTTGTAGGTTCGTCTATGAAGAAATGTCCCTTTAATAACACTACCCAGAAACTAGATAGAGTTCAAAACACTATTGCCAACTCTTCATGATAAAATATCGCTAGATTCTGCTTTGAAAAAGTATTTTCCATTGCTTAGTTAGACTTTTCATTTCTGGATTGAGGACGAGAATAGAGAAATGATCTATTGTGATCACAAAGTCCAAGAATTGCCAATTGGTAGCACAATTCCTTGTGAAAAGATCACTGGAAATCGTCATGCAGGAGGAATCCAGCATGAACCGACCTTGGAAAACTTGTCCAAATTCTATCGACAGTGGGATTCGATTATCCTGTATGGGCGCAGACATCCTCAACAGTTCAACATGACCAGAATCTTAACATGATCAATGCTTTCTGTGTTGGTGGCAGTACTAGAAATTGGACGGTATATGCCGGTATGATTTACCGATACTTTTTGTTCTTATGTTAAACTGTCGACGAGTAATATCAACAACGACATTGTCTCCATAAATATCTTTCAACTAATGATGAATATTGACGACTTTCTTACCAGCTGTAGACAGAATCTTGATAAGAGTGCGTTTCTCTTTTGCAGTGAAATCCATGTTTCTAAGGCAGTGCCAAAGCAACCTTTGCTTCATATGTGAGTATAGAAATAACACATGTAAGGATGGATATCTTCTCACTGAATTTCTTGAACAGTTCTTTTGTTCACTGTGTCCACAGGTTTCTAATTCACTTGCCCCACTAGCAGCTTAACTTATTTATTGATTTCAAACTTTAACACTGACGAGAGGTAAGTATAATATACTGTATATGTAGGTAAGTATGTGATACATATACATGTTTGTGTGCGAACGTGTATGTAGAATACGCACTGGTATTAAATCTAAAGAAACACCCTTTGCCTGATGTAGTTTATGTGCCAACAGGATCAAACAGCGATGAGAAAAAATGACAAAAAACGTTAAATATATTGAGCTTAGAGAACTAAAGGTGATTATTAAAGAGATAATTTATACAGCTATGGATTCTAACCTTAAGGAAAATAAAATAAATAACAGTATATACGAATCAGATTTCAAACCATACGTATTTCTCACCCCACCCTTTAAAAAAAAATATTTTTCTGGTTCCCATGATCTCTCATCTTTACGTTTTCAACCCTTTTCCCATCAACGAACAAAAAAAGTGAGCAAATATTTTTTTTAAAAAAATCGGAAGCTACGTATGCTACGGTAGAGGATGAACTATTCTGCTTTTGTGAGAAAAAAAGATCAGCTCCTGATATTATCTCACATTAATCATATTGATAATAATACCAAAAAGAGTCCTCGAGTGTCTAAATACCATTCTGTAAAGTTTAATCTCTCCCCCTTCCCAATATCAATATTTACTGAAAATTCCTGTGTTTGCCCAAGGTGAACTTAGCATTGTGCAACGCACAGACTACGTTCTCTCTCTCTCTCTCTCTCTCTCTCTCTCTCTCTCTCTCTTTATTTGCCTTCCTCTGGAAGTGACCTATACAGTGTCTCTGGATCGGAACGACATTAATAACAGGAGAAGAGGATAACATGGATTATGTACGTAACTCTCCCTCCACTAGACAGGAAAAAGAGTGTAGTTTATTACCCTTCACTATTTTTGTGCTCATCTGAAAAAAAAACTGGAGAGAATTCTCTCATGTTCTCCTAATAATACAACAAGAGTTAGGCACTGAGATGGTGTTTAGCCTGCAAAAAGCAACCGAAAAATTGTGTAGATTATTCATTCATCTTTTCATTCACATACTTCTCTTTATATTAATCTAATCATTAGATTCTAATGCGATGTTATACGTTGTTGTCTTAGTATGTTAATTGGAAAGAACAAAGAAAATGGCGAATTGAAGAATTTGGTGAGTGTAGTTCATGGCTTCACTCTTCCCTACAAGATTTGTGGTTCACAAATTATAAACAATGCAATCATCAAAATTAACTATCATAACTTCCTTATTTGTTTAATAGATAACATTGTTTAACAAATTTTAACTTTTTGTTTATACAAAGACAAAGATTTTGGGGTGTTGAATACGAAAATGACATTAATTTTCGTTTATTGGCTCTTATTTTCATGTTATACAAGGAAACATGAGACTTCAATAAGTTCAAGCTCCCATCTTTAAATGACATGTTCCACGAACCTTAGAAACATCAATGTGTCTTCCCCAATTGAAATAGAACTCTTAAATAAATTTCACTATCCAAAGTTGAAATGGAGGCAACTTCCGATTTTTTTCTGTACATCAAACCTCTGTATGTACAGATACAATTGATATTAAAGAGTCGGGTCGACTGAGTGGTGCAGTTGGTAGCGCATTGGGACGGTAATCCAAAGGTCTCGGGTTCGATCCCCGGTCCAGTCACATACTTTTCACTCTTTAATATCAATTGTATCTGTACCAACAGAGGTTTGATGTACAGAAAAAATCGGAAGGAAGCTGCCTCCATTTCAACTTTGGAAATTATTTCTTCCGTGTGAGATGTTCACGAATTAGAGAAACAGGAAAGTCTAAGCACAACTAGGAGTTGTAGTACTCTCCAAGTGGTTTCGAGAGAGAACATCGACATCAAGAGTGGAAGGTGTGTGATTGGGAATCGGGTCGACTGGGTGGCGCAGTTGGTAGCCCATTGGGACGGTAACCCAAAGGTTCCGGTCTCGATCCCCGGTCCAGCCACATACTTTTCACTCTTTAATATCAAGCTTCACTATATTTAAAATGAAAGACGATTGTATTTGGTATGCTGTTTATATCGCAACCCGGCAATGATGCTGTCACAGCTCAAAACTTTTCAATTTTGAGTTGTCTACATATTCCGACTGCTGAAACTACACTCTATCCGACAATATCATTCTCATAACCATCTTTATTGTCTGTTTTCCACAACGCCAGTAAAATATCTGTATCCGTCCACTATTTTATTTTAACACCATCTCACAATTATAACGCTAATCAGCAAGAGAAAACTTTGAAAGATAACACTGTTTAAGCAGTATCCTGTTACAATTCTTTCTTGCTTTTCACTAGAACTAAAATATAATCCAAACTTTCAATTGCGATTTTCTCCAAATTAGCGGTTTTGAGTTGTAACAGTGTCATTACCGGGGTGCGATATACTTACGAAATACCAAATTAGAAAAAAAAAAGTAAAACAACGCGAACTTCGAGGATTTTCCTGGATGCAAGGTCCTCTGCCCACTGATGACCAGAATGCGGGAAGGTGGCGTTTGAATCACGGAAACGATCATTGTCTGCATCAATGAGACGAACATATTTCCTGTACTTTGGTTACCGGGTAATAGATCAGAACAAGCCCTCGGCTCCACACGTGTGTTGCACGATGCTCTTGGATTTGCGTAGATAAATGAAAAGCGTGTGTATATGGACTTTGCTGTGTTTGTCGTTTGGAATGAACCAACCAATCACTTAATAGATTGAAACTTTTATCTGGTGTCTTCACTAAAGAATGGAATAACCAAAAATAAAAATATAGACTATCCAAATATGCAGTACTATCCGACATGCGACCTGTGTACCATGGTGAAGGTTTGCCGGTCCCTGATTTTCCAGTTAAGTTCCCACAAGTAGTGATAGCGAAACTGTCAGAATACTTTGAAGATACGCCTCGACCGTCTAGAGCAGAGAACCAGACAAAATTACAAAATATGAACTGAGTGATCTTATAAAGGACTTCAGAAGTAAAGCAGAACTATTGGCCTCGAGTCGAGACTGTAGCAATGGAATTTTCTGAATGAGTCAGTGAGAGTGTCATAGCGATACCAGTTGGTTTGCAAGGCCGGTACACAAAACACTGTTGTTTTCTGTGTGAGTGGGACAGCCGTGCTAAGAATTCCCACTACAAGCAAATATAATGGCCTCGCCGAGAATCTCTTATTGCTGGTACGAATAATGTTCTGTGTGAACCACTAGTGGATACCAATAACGTTTTGCTACCACCATTGCACATAAAGCTTGGTGTCATGAAAGTATTAGTCAAGGAAATGAACAAAGAGGGGCCTGCCTTTTAGTATTTGTGTCAGAAGTTACCAAGGCTGAATACGGAGAAGAGCCAACAAGTAGTGTTCATTGGTCCACAAATACGCTAGTTCTTTCAAGACCAACACTTTGAGGATATTGTTAATCATGATAAGCAGTATGCTTGGCAATGTTTTCGGGACGTTGCAACACCGCTCTTGAGCAAAAAGAGATAGGACACTCATAAGAATATTGTGGAAGAGCTTACAAGCTGGGCTGCAACATGGCACTTAGAATAAATTTTCTTCCTTCACATATCGATTTCTTTCCTGATAACTGTCGTGACGTGAATGACGAACACGAGAAGCCTTTTCATAAGATATTTCTACTTTCGAGCATAGATACAAAGGCAGGTGGAAAGCTTCAATGTTGACTGACTTCTGCTGGAATTTGCAGACAGATTCAACAGACGTTTCTTACAAGAGGTGAAGTGAAGACGTACGTAACCAGATAAGATATTTCCTTTTATTTATTAGTATTTCAGATTCATTATTAAACGACACAGCCATAGTAATTTCAACGTAAACCGAGCCAATCTTAATATCATATTTCTCGTATTCAGCGTCTCGACATCTACAACAATGCGTGCTTTCGTTTCTGCAAAAACAAAAGCTTCAAATGTGTTGAGCGTCTGCTGGGTCTACAAAAAAACTTTGCAGCACCTCTTTTGACGGAAATTGTGCTTTTATCAAACCTTGGACGTGAAAATTTTTTAAATTGGCTAACACAGTTCAGAACATTAGTTCTAGAACATTTACAATAATTTAGATGCCGTTCCGACCATCAAAGGGCCCTGAATCGGATCAAGAAAAAAATCCGAAAAATTCGCGTTTTCTTCTTTTTCTTCTAATTTGACGTTTCAGCCTAAATGCAATGAAGCTTACTTGAGATTTCAATTTCAATTTGGGAAATCACAGCGATGTTTCTAAGGTTCATGGAACATGTCATTTAAATGTGAGAGCTTGCACTTATCGCTGTCTCATGTTCAGTTGTATAACATAATCAGTACAAAACCCCGTTTGGGCTAAAGGGAATAGTGACACAAGAATTCTACTCACAAAAGAAGTTATATCTATTTTGCGAGTGACTTTCTTTGTGTCACTATGGCGAAAGTATTGCCTTTGTAATAAAATTAAGAGACAGTATCCTTCTGCCATAGTGACACAAAGAAAGTCACTCGCAATATAGATATCACTTCTTTTGTGAGTAGAATTCTTGCGTCACTCTTCCTTTTACCCCAAACGGGGTTTCGTACTGATATCACTTATTTTGTAAGGCTGCCTATATAAAAAAAAGACTGTAACAGGATATTCTTGACAGAAAGTACATTTTAAATTACTCACCATGGGAACGTCGAGGTTAGATAAAATTAGGTACGGTCATGTATCTTTACATTTTTCTCCTTTACGTCATGCCCAGATGAGTGGAGCAGCGGCG
>JAGDQP010033778.1:5014-20490 GCA_022664845.1 Lepisma saccharinum | reverse complement strand
GCCAATGTTTCCGAATCCAATGGTGAAACCCACACTTGTACTTCATATTCAGTTGGGTGTCCGGATTCTTTTGATCACAGAATGTATACGTAAAAATTTGTCTGATTTTTTTTTTAAAATACTTATTCGTTGTTGATAATTAGAGCGCCCGGCGCAAGCTAAAGTAATACTAACTTTTGTAATAATAATATTAAGTACACCAGTGGATACGTGCCGGCAGGGTAGCCGTGCGGTTTACGGTAGTAGGTCAATGACTCGAAGGTCCCGGGTGTGAAACTGATCGCTAGCAGACTATTTCTCGCCTCAAGTATGGCGGAAAACGCAACGTTCAATTTGGTAGTGCTACAGTGCTGCCTATGTTCTATCTAGTAGTGAAATCTATGACGAATACCACAGTGAAAATGGATGCAAGGAAACAAAATTCAAACAGTTTGCAAGTTTAACTAGTTTCCTCGCATTTGTTCCAACAAGATTGAATTAGTCTGCTTATAACAGTCAGCAGGAATGTTTGTTCAAACAAGCCACTATGTAGTTCTAACAAGTAAGCTAAATCCTTGTTTGTGAAGTGCAACACTATATTGAGGCTGACAACGGGAAAGCAAGTGACTGACAACCTTGATTCAAGTCGGCATACTATCTGGGTATTTTGCCGCAGTATGTCCTATCCCCCATCCCCCAATATAATGAGCATTATTACCGTGTTATAAGGGAAAATTGTCTCCGAAAAATAAAATCTCTGCACAACAATTGGTGGTACCAAGGCACCACTGGCACCACCTATGCGCACGCCTATGTTTCGTCCCTCTCCCCCCTCCAAGCGGTTTGTTCATGTAGGATCTGACCAAATAAATGTTTCTAATAACTAACTTTCGTTACCATCAAAAAAGTTAAGATTTTGGGTATGCATGGATGGGTTTGCTTTGAGAACAGCAAAGAATAACTTTGTAAATTTATTCATCTATAGGCATTCTGCCTAGAACTAAAATTAGTTTTACAATTTTGGCCATGTTCATTTGTGTGAGAAAAGACTGAAAAATAAGGAATTTATTGCTATTCATTCTCACAATATGTTCAACTTTGTAAAGTCTTTAGTTTGAGTAATGGCAGCTCTAAGTGAAAACAGCTTCATTAAAAGGGATAGCGAAGTACCAACTTTCCAAAATTCCGATGTTTTGGAATGCACACATTCTGAATTTCTGGCTTCCCGGAAATTCGGAATCACAAAAATGGCATCCTGACTCCTGGCTATTCCTTAATTGAGATCGTCCGTCATTTAAGCTCATATGTACCCTGTGTCAGTCAATTGCAGAACTGCGAGAGGTTTGCAATGCAAATCAAAAATAATAATACTAATAATAATGTCAGGCCTTGCAGTGTAAATTTAGCATGTCTCTAATGCGACATAGAGAAGCTTTCCTTTTTCCACCTTGAGCTCACGTGTGATTTATCTTCCTTAATAATCCTAAATGCTATAAATAAATTCAAATTCAAATTCTTCCTCTGTCTCTTTTCCCTTCAACATCACATTCAATCGTATTCTTTAATATACAAATTGTCTAGTGTAAAATTGTCCTAAATATATTCTGTTCCTTTTGTTTAGTAATTTTAGTGCAACTCTTCTCCAACCTACTCTATACAGTGTTTCATCAATTCGTAATTTTTGAAGTTGATAGTTTTAAAATATTTTTTTTTACTGATCAGCATTTTAAAGGCTTCCACTTTTCTCTTTTAACTATAAGACCTATATCTCTGCTTCATGCAAGAAAGAAAAGAAAAGAAACATTCATCACTTCTATTCTCACATGTGTGTTCATCGGTCCATCTTCCCATGGTCTTTTTTCATGGTTGCTTTCAGAAATGTCCTCGTTTTCTATATGTGCCTTCCTTTGTTCTATCTTGCTTTGTCTTTGTTAATAACCTTTGTTGGAAATCAGAATGTGCGGATATTTCATTGTCGCAATAATTTGTGTTAAAAATGACTTAATTGGGCTATCGGTTTATTATTATGCTGAAATAGAGATATTCATTCAATGATTTTCAAACTACTTGCTACATAAACGAGGAGAGGAAAAGGAAATAGTGGCATCCTATGCATGGTTGGGCTAGTAAGAAGACTGTAGGAAACAAGGCTTAGTCAAGAAAGGCCCAGTACTAAAAATAAAAAGCAGAAAGTTGGTGAAAGGGAAAGACGGGTGAAGTGACATGATCGGGCAAAGTGAAATTTTGTTGTTTTCAAGCACACCCGCAACGAGAAAATATACGGTTGGTGCCACTTTAGAGGGATGAGTTACAGCAACACTGTGAAGTAATTGAAAAGTATTCTTGCTGCTTGTCGCAGGAGTAGAGAAGGATGCCCTGTAGCTGAATATAACATTTTTATAAGGTGATGAAGAAAAGGTTGCCAGGTCTTGTAATATATCCAGGAATATAATAGATGATATCAGGTGGGTATCTTATTATATTTGGTATAATACCACGAAATTATATTGCAAAGAGTCACTAACGTTGTGTATATTGCCTAAAAATTCGAAAAGTATTATACACTTTTGATTACTATATAAAAATATTATTTTTATTAAACATTTGTGTTTTATTTAATACTATTAGTGTTGTTGCCCAAGAGACGAAACGAGACAGAGAAATGGCTATAGAAAACGAGACAAGACAGAGCTATTATAATGCAAAATATACAAATTGGTACATCTTTTCGAGACAAGACACTCTCTGGACAGCCTAAATCTCGTCTCGTGGGTAACACTAAATACTATTTTAATTTAAAAAAATATTATATTCAAAACAATTTTAAAATCACGTTTTATTGTTTACATATCAATTAACCATTATTATTGTACAAAAATATTAAATTGATATCAATGCATCTTTCATTTTCCCGCATAGTATTGGGCAAAGGAATTTCATTTACCTCTAATAAATATTGTCTGTGGTCCACAAATTTCAATATTCCTTTTTCATGTTACGGTGGGTGCTGGAGAGATCCAAGGTGTATTAAATATTTAGTATCATTTCTTGTTCCAAAGTTATGACGCGCTAAATAAATTGTACGAAATTACTCTACAAGAAAGGTATCTGTAGACTGAATTCAGCTCAGACTCAATGTCCACAATTATCATTTCCTGGGTGAATAAATAATAATGGTTTGTGGTCCAATTATTCGGTCGCCGATTATCATTCCGCCTGACGAGTCCGCATGTTAGAGTTCTGTTCCCGACCACCTTTTCAGTGGTTTACTAGACTTTCCTTCAGTTCTACCTGTCAAATTCCGGATTTGTACTTAAATGAAGCAACTGACCTTACTTATTTTTCTCGAAAAAGCGCACATTGAAGAACCAAGTTATTTGACATAACGAGTTTACGGTTTACGTGCCAGTAATCACCCACAAATGTTAACTTAACAAACCTCCATGCACCCGCTCCCACTTTTTATTATTTTTCTTAATATTTCAAAATCTAAGAACACTATCAAAAATTTTAGAATATATCAACTTATCCCATAAGTAATGTCGATTTTTGCACCGTAAGGAAAATAAATATAACTAATCTGGAACACTACCGTTATTCAGGAAAATAGTCTCCATCGGACTCCACAACACGTTGCCACCTGTCAACCAGTTGTTAAATACCCCGCTGAAAGAAGTCATCGGTTTCAGAGGCAAAGAACTGGGTCACTGTTCGTCGCACGTCATCCTCATTTTACAGTTTGTTCCCGGAAAAATGGTTTTGCAGGTTGTGAAAAAGACAGTAGTCTGTTGTGCAAGATCTGGTGAAAAGGCCGGGTGGGGGTTTCTCCCAGCCATATTCCTCGATCTTAGAACAGGTCTCTCTTGCCGTGTGTGGGTGCGCGTTATCACCGTGGATGAGTACAGCCTTGCGATTAACCAGAGAAGTACGTTTCTCCAACATTGCAGTTCAAGCTGCTGACAATAGACATCTGCATTGATGGTCTGATTACGCGGCAAGAGCTCAAAATTCATTATCCAACGGATATCTCACCATACACTTAATATCACTTTGTAGGGATGGAGACCCTTTTTTGGCAATTCCTGCTGGCCCCCCTCCTTTAGATACCCACTGCCGTTTACGTGTAATGTTATAGTAGAGGGCCCATTTCTCATCCCCGATCACCATTCTGTCCAGAAATGGCTCACGTCTGTGACAAGTGAGCAGGGAACCGTAAATGTCAACTCGCTGCTGCTTCTGTTGAAGCTTTCACGCATGGGATACCCATTTTCAGAGTTTTGACACGTACCCAAGGTCCTACATATTACGATGAATAGTCGAATGAGTGGCATGGAGTTTGATGGCCAGCTCTTCAACAATTTGCATTAGATTTGCATGCACCGCTGCGCGCGGTCCGGATGCACAGGTCTCCCTTCTCGTGGGTTATCGGTGAGGCTGGTGTCCCCGACCGAAACCTCTAGAACCACCTCTGGCACTTTCGCACATCCACAGTACCCTGATGGCATTGATGTTTTGTGCTACTGCGCTGGATGGATGTCCCTGGTGAAATTCATACAGCATGACATGCCGTATGTGTTCCTCCGGCACTGCGATTATCAAACAGAAGCCACACTTCCAAAACGTGGAGTAGACCGTTCTTCTTCTACAAACTGTTGCACAATCAAATGCCCTATATGATTCAGCTATGGCACTACTTCACTATTCGCTCGTCAGATGGCGTCATTGTAGCGGCCATCGCACATACGACATTACTTATGGGACAACCCTGTAGTTCCCTAGTACTTACAAATTAGTATCAAATACAACGGTTAGTGACTCGAGATATTGACCGCTGACGAATACTCAGCCTTCAGGTAAATTATGACGTCATAATCTTGGATAAAGCGTTACTCAACAAGTGCCAACATCTCGAAATCAACATCACAATGATAGTGTCTTGTAAGTGGGTGTGGGCGCAAGGAGGAATAATTAAATTAACATGATAGTTATCATTATCACTGTATGCATTAGTTAAATGACTATGAAATTCTATTTCGTATTTTTCCTTGAGATTAAGAATAATGTTTATTGGTACTGCTATCATTTTCCGTCAATAAACATCTTATTATCATTTGCCTCTTTCGAACTTCAGGTGAAAAGTACATTCACACACATGATTTAAAAGGAAAAGTTCTTTTTGCATTTTATCGTGTAACGGAATATGCAATGCACGCAAATGCATGGGAAATTCCTTTTACATGAACATTATGCAGAATGAAAGTGAATGGATCCAGAGAACTTGAAGAAAGTTAGCATTTTATGCACTGAAAAGGAAAATCAATATACAAAATTATCGATTCACTCCTTGCAGAAAACTTCTGAATAAGTGGGAAGTGACCTTCCGCCAGGATTTTCAATTTGGGGAAGTGTCAAGTCAATATTGGGAGGGTGTAAGTGAAGTTTCGTACAGTCTCTATCGATTTTTTACAGTAAAAATTTTTAAGTTGGCGGGGGGAGGATGTTGTCGAGACTGGGGGGGGGGGGGGCAAACCCCCCCCACAGGGGGGGTCTGGCGGAATCACTGATTATACATTTTCTCTAAATAGAAAGATCAAGTTCATTATGATTAATTATTACTAGATTTTTAGAAAACCTACTGAGGGATAAACTTTTAGGGATATTAAGGGATAAACTTTTAGAAATATCTTACTAGAAGAAGTACAAAAGCAATGTAATTTGCACCAGAGTTACAGAAATAGAGAGACGATATATATATATATAGACAGAGAAATTTGAGAAAAATCTCAAATTAGGTAGAAATACACGTATACAGTGGCGGCGCAAGGCAATCTGAGTCCTGGAGCAAGAATATGAATGAGGTCCTTTCGCGAACACAATCGTCAGCGTAGACTGATATTATTGGCCATAATATCCTACTTTCTCGTTATTGTAAGCCCCTCGGAAAACTGGGGAACTAGCGGGGGACTCACTAGCAAACACAGACAACTTCTTGTTCACTCACTATAACCTATGCATGATAATGAATATTGAGATTGTGGAGAGCCATGCTTTTCCACCAACCAACCAAGGCTAGCGCACAAGTAAGAGTTATGAGACGGCATAGTTACTGCGTCACCGACCGTCATAGAGGTGTTTTACTGATTTATCTTAACGAACAATTATTCACTTGAGGAAACCAGCGCACATTGAGACGAAACACCCCCCACCCACTCACTCCCCACAAAAAACAAAGTGAAATTAATACCATCTGAACACTTAGGAAATATTGTATTGGTTGGATCTTGGTCAGGAGCTTATAGGTGTGCTATATGTTTCACATTCACTTACAAGGAAACTGTCACCGGTGGGACACCAAAATCAGACACAGAGCATTGATGGTGTGTTAAAATGAACACCCCTGCATTACTACGTTTCGGAATTTCGCGGAACACGAGTTTCGGGACTCCAAAGTTTTTGAAATTTTGTTCTAAATGTCTGAATGTTAGGCAATACTTCTTGCATATATGCTGAAGTTAAGCATTTCTCATTTGCTTTTATATAAAAGGTTGCGCTCAAGATAATTTAAATGTTAGATTAAAGTTACTGACGAATTTGACGTGTTAATTAATTGCTCTGATTCCTGCAAAATGGGAATATTATATACAAGGTGATCCAAAAGAAACTTCCCATCCCGTTAATTTCGGAACCAATTGATTTCCAGGAGGAGGAATCCAGACACACGCCCCTTTTAATTTAAGGGAAAATGTGCCATCGTGATCAAACATTCGATGGTGTCCCATTTTATTTTAGTCTCGTGGCAAAAAGTGAATTTTTCTTAAATG
This sequence comes from Lepisma saccharinum, assembly GCA_022664845.1. Lineage (NCBI taxonomy): Eukaryota > Metazoa > Arthropoda > Insecta > Zygentoma > Lepismatidae > Lepisma > Lepisma saccharinum. Next base: position 13,690 of record JAGDQP010033778.1, on the reverse strand, counting down.
ACAACATGGATCTAATGACACATCATGTCAATAGTCTTTAGGTTCTATTTACAAAAGCATGTGATCATTTACTAATTTCTTTGACATCTTTGCGGGAAATTACATTTGCACCTCTCAAATATTATAAAGTTAAACTTGGTGGGCAATGTAAGGTTTTACAATATTTAACGTTACGAGCGCTCCTACTGCCATCATTAGTATAAAGGAACTCCTGGAAATATCACTGGGATAAATGTAAACGTGCTGCTATGTTCTGTGATCCAGTAGCATCCCAGCCCTATGATGAATACGTTAATGCCGCGATTTTAAGATCAGCATTGCGCGTTGGGAAGGGAAAGCACGTGGGCTTGAACAGCTCTGCTAAACATGGTATCTATCAATTCAAGAGTCGAATGTTGAGTTGCTACCATAACTATAGTCCTGCCCGCTAACTTCCACTCAGGCTTGATGTTTGAAAGCAGAGTTCGGACCCACGTACTTTACCCTTCAAACGCGCAAGGTTGATCTTATATATGCGCTACTGACGTATTCAAAACAGGGATTGGGTGTTATTGGAACACAAAACATGAGCTATCACTTTTAAATTGATCACAGTGATGTTTCCAGGGGTTCTTTTATACTAATGATGGCAGTAGGAGCGTTCGTGACGTTAAATAGTGTAAAATATTACATTACCCACCAAGTTTCACTTTATAATATTTGAGAGGTGCAAATGAAATTTCTCGCCAAGTTTTGAAAGAAACTAGTAAATAAATGATCACATGCTTTTGTAAATAAAAACTAAAGACTATTGACATGATGTGTCACTTGATCTTTTTGTCATTTAAGAAAATTTCAGTTTTTACCAAGAGACTACATTAAAATGAGACTCCATCGAATGCTTGACCACGATGGCACATTTTCCCTTAAATTAAAAGGGGCGTGTGTCGGGATTCCTCCTGGAAATCAATTGGTTCCGAAATTAACGGGATGGGAAGTTTCCTTTGGATCACCCTGTATTTATATAATATTCGCATTTTGCAGGGATCAGAGCAATTAATTAACACGTCAACTTCATCAATACCTTTAATCTAACATTTAAATTGTCTTCAGCGCAATCTTTTATATAAAGTGAATAAAAAATGCATAACTTCAGCACTCGTTTGTATGAAGTGTTGACTACTCGCTGGCGTTCAGAACAAAATTTCCAAAACTTTGAAGTTCTGTAACTCGCGTTCCAAGAAACTCTGAAACGTAGTACTACAGGATTGTTCATTTCAACACATCATTAATGCACTGTGGATGTTACATCCTGATTTTCGTGTCCCATCGGAGACAGTTTCTTTGTAAGTATACGGGATGTTCCATGTTTCATCTTAAAAAAAGAGCTAAAAAAACCGGCTGTTTAACGGTCTGCTTATATCACAGGAGATTTCTTCATAAGTTCGGCTATCGTGTGGTAAATTAAATAATTTAATAAGGTGCCCCAGGACAAAAACAAACAGTGCTACTTAAGGAAGATTTTATTCGGGAGGCTCGTGGGAGACTCTCGAAAATTATAAATACTGCATATTGACTCTAATGTGCTTGTTATAAAACAACAATAGGCCCTAATTTTCTTTAACAATATATTGTACTTCCTTAGTTACCCTCAAAAGTAAAATGAAAAATGTGTGCTATTATATACGTATATCAATATAGGTATGAGTAATATATGTGAAAGAAAGTGAAAATAAATGCTGTTGATATCAAGACTAGCTTGTTTGTTTTTAAGCAAATGTAATTTCTAAGCATTGTATAAAAATAATTATTAATAAAACGCAAGAAGCGTACTTCAAAGCATGCCAAAACAAACGTAAGTAGTAGAGGAGACAAGCTTTTTAAAGAGTTTTTATGCTAATTAGCTTGAGTACACACACAGTCTAGACCCCATGGCAAGAGTAATAAGTAATGTTACAATGTATGCATAATAATGAAGCAAGTGCACGAACAAACATGCATTTATGATCCCTCCACCCACTTTTGTGTGTGAGTTTTTCCTCTTATAGTTGAAGACCCAACTAGAGAAATAAATTACTTGTCAGAGAGTACGATTAAACAACTTAACGTAAGTATGTATAAAACGTGTTCTCTTGGAAGATGTCCGGGAGAGATAATGAATGCAAAGTAGACAAGAAAGAAGTGCATATGTTCTGGGCGGAAAAATAGAGAGATAAATGAACCAGAGACGTTAGTTGAATTACTGGAGTTTCGGAGAAGCCTAGCACGTAATAGCATGACATGTAGTTGTAGAGACGACAGATCAATCAGAAATAGGAAGCTACTTTGTATGTACGTCTTTTGATGTCTTGTTTTATGTATCTTTTCTTTTTTGTATGTGTGGATGAATGCTGAATAATCACAAGATGTAAAGCAGTGGAAAGACTATTCAAGGAAAATGCAGAAAGACGAACGGAGTTGATTGTTAAGTGATCATACAGTCTGCATATCAAACACGAGGCAAGGAGAACAGGGGAAATATCTCCAGTCAATTTTAGTACTTGGTCACAAACGTATTGTAAGAAATAGCTCACTGATCGCTTTGTCGCTGTTAGGAAAGGTTGTATTTGCTCTGCTGTGCAGCGAGTGATTGCTATATCTTAAATTGGAGCCTGTGAGCTGGTAAAGTTAGATTACTATAAGTGAATTATTATTAATGGGTATGTAATGCTTTTTAAAAAATACGCTCTTGTGTTTTTTTTAAAAAAATGATATTAGAATAAAATAAAGAAAGATAAAGATATTGTTAGAATATTAGTAAAATTTTATAAGGAAATAAACGTTTAAGAAAAAAAAGATATTACAACAGGTTGTATAGAAATATGAAAGTGTATAGAATCTGTCAAAATAAGTGAATCAGTTTAAGTTGCTTGTAAGGTTTTTAATATGGAACAAACAAAGCAAACTGACGAGGCCCTGAATAGCAAGTTTAATGTAAAGTACATGTATTATGAGGAACAAAGAAACCATTGTCTAATTTGAAGGTTTAATCCCAACATTTGAGAGGACCAAAGCTGGCTTGGATTATAGAGATTGTTGTATGTAGATAATATATAAGATAATAGTATTGAAACGCACATGATCGTTTAAGAGCGGGGCCTACACGGTACAGTGAAATCCGAACAACATGGTAGAAAGAGTGCGTAATAAGGCCGCGGTCGCTTGGTGATGAATTCAATTGCTTATTGACGGATGGATACTTGTGAAATGTGCATGAAAATGCAAAGAACAAGTTGCGAGAGAACTCAGAACGGCCCTCCCGATCTAAATAACAATGCAATGAAAAGGGTTGGTCTAGTTATTGCTTGTGAAATGGTTTAACGGGCGAGATGAACTAAATAAATTAGACGAACTTACATAAATCAAAGATAATACAAGCTAATAATAAACAAATATGGGACCACAACCGACAGGGCCCATAAGTGCCCCAGGGGCCTTCAAAAAACGAAAAAACCTAAGTTTGTAATGCTTAGGACTAAAGCACCGCAAATTGTCTAAATTGATAGAGAATACAACGTGAAAATAACATTGTACTGTCCTATAGCCCTGAGGGCAACTAAGTGAGGCCCAGGGGTCCTCAAAGATATAAAATCCAAGTTTGTAATGCTTCAGACTAAAGAAACGAAAATGCTCGCAAATGATTAAGGATACAACTTAAAAATAAGGTTGTACATTCATCTGACAGTTAGGACCCTAAAGTGTGCTCCAAAGGTCCCCTAACATGGTAAATCAAAATTTTTAATGATAGGGACTACAACAGCAAAAATACTCTCAATTGAAAGGCAATAAAACTAATAAGATAATATTAAATGACCCCCAGAGCCCAGTGGGCCCTGAAAATGGCTCCTGCGCACGTAAATGGACTAATATTTAAAATCTTTACTAAGGTTGTGCAAATAGGGCGAAATTAAACACAATGTAAAATAACCATAGATTAGAGCTGTACCTCAACGTCCAGCGCCCTGTGGGTCCTGATCATGGCCCCTGGGGGAGTAAATAGACTAAGATTTGACTTATTTGCTAATGATGTAAAATGAAGCTTCAATGTTATAAAAGATCAAGAAACAATCTTTGAGAACTCTACCTCACAGTTTCCACCCCAAATTGGCATTCAAAGGCGTAAATGGACTATGATTTTACATTTTTCTCATGACGGCAAATTAAGCTTTAATGATAAGAAGATCAAAAAACATTTGAGGACTGTACCACACCGCTCCCTCTCCAAAATGGCGTCCTCAGGCGTAAACAGAATAAGATTTGAAGTTTTTATTAATAATGTGTTCGCAAATGAAAAAAAATATTAATGATAATAAGACATTATTTTACCATGCCCCGTGTTCTAGGGGTAGGCATGGAAAATACAAGTTTTGAAGCATAGGGAGTAAACGAATACGAAATTTGTCAAGTTAAATACGAAATAATAGTAAAGCAATGGTATACCATGGCCCCAAAGGGACCCCAAACCCCTGGATCTATAAAAGAAAAAAATACCGCGTTAAATGTAACAGCAAAGAGAGGCAAACCAATTTAAAGGACCGTATGGAACTAAATTTACAAGAGTGATTTTAGATGTTACCCCACTTCTTTTTAGACCCTTAAAACGAAGAAGTACATAGAAAAAAGGTCAAATCATAACGAATAAGCGCATTGCTTTGGAAAAACAAAATGAGAAAAGAAAAAACAAGACTTATCGACGTTCCTTTGAAACACTGTAACAACATCCGTCTACTGCATCCCTCCACAACCTTGTTGAAACCGGCTCTTGAATATGTATGGTAAGTGAGGGAGACGCTTTGATCTGCGCCCTCTATTGTGAGCGCGAGTGGATTGGCAGGCCAATCTGAGTTTGAACACTAACATTTGTAGACATACAGTTGTTGTTGTGCCATATTAAGTATTTAGCTCCGTTGTTGCAGATTGGTGATTTTATATTTTGAAAAAGTTTGTTGCAGTGTCCGTTTCGATGTTGAAAAATCAAGTAAGTTGCGATTTATGATTTTAATATTTGTGTATGATGCATCCAATACTGATTATTACAAAAGCAAGGAAAGAGTTTCACAATTTCAATTGGAAACAATTTTGTTAACTTTTTGTTATGTATGCACATAATTAGTGAAACACTTTTATCATTATTGATTGTTGTATGATAGGGTACCATCAATGATTATGATAGCAACATTTTGACTTGTAGACCCAAAATAATTCCAAATGTTTACGAATAAAACATTTTATTTTCATAGTATGGAGAATTATGTGAACCTGTGTAAAAATATTTGTGTGTGGAATGTACAGAAAAATCTTTGTAATAGTATTTACTAGTAATGAAAACGTTATAAACGTATTGTAATGAAAAGCTGTTTGCAAAGTACAGAGAAAACTTTATACATATTTGCTTTTAACATTATAGAAAACTTGTTTATAACTTTATGCAAAGTACTTACAACTAACGAACGTATTTAAAAGTATTTGATTCTAAGTTAGAAAGAACACGTTGAACATAGTTTAAAAGTATTGGCAAGTTAAATAGAAAAGTCGTAACGTAGTTTTAAAAGTTGTATGTTAAAATATATTTCTATTAGACAAGTTTGTCATGTTTTTATTGGTAAATTATTGTATGAAGCACGTGAATAAAAACATGTTTCTGTTTCATTTTTTACAGATTGAACACAATTCCATTCCAAGGTGAATTCGTGTTTGTCGACTTGAGAGTTAAGAAAGCAGGGTAAGTTCCCATTACATTATATTTTTAAGAGTTGCACATTACGTTACATTTGTTACAAAAAATGTTTAGTTTTTACCAACGTTGAGTAAACATAAAATTATAACATTATGTTCTTAAAAGTTGAACGTTACCTTACGTTTGTTACAAAACAAAAGGTTAGTTTCCAACAACGTTACGTAAACATAAAATTATAACATTATGTTTTTAAATGTTGCACGTTACGTATCGTTTGTTACAAAAGTACAAGCTTAGTTTGTAACATCGTTGTGAAACAATAGTTAGGAATGTCTTTTACAAAGTAATTTCCATTAGAAAGACTGTTGCACGAAGACACGCTTTTAGGGTTGTTACAAAAGAGAACAATTGAGCTTGTAACAACATTTCGACACAAATACTTATGAATTACATGCATATCACAAACATGTGTACCATGAAAATAGCTTTTAAAAATGAAACGGTTTGTTTTTATATAAATAACTGAAAGAAAACTTACTTTAAAAACTTAAAAATATTTCACGCTTTATGCTAGATAGTTCATACCAGTATGTATTTATAGGTGTGTGGATGCACTTTCTAGTTATTTTATCCAAGATCGTTGCCGGAAACACACGTATTCACAGTGACTCTCTCCGTTTATTTCAGAAACATGAAACCTATCGACATAATTATAATCGCGTTTCTTGAAGGACGTATACTAAATGGCGATCGAATGGTTTTGGCCTGGCAACACTTTTGTCATTCTATGACTAGGATTTCAGCCAACGTTGGAAATGTAAGTAGGGATTTTATCTACCATCCTGTATATACGTATTGAGATAGAGAGGAGTGCACAAGAGCATGTCAATTGGTGGGGGATGCATTCGAGTTGTCTCAAACCGGTCATCCGGGATTTGAGGATTTAATGCAAACCCTGCATAATCTATTTTATGAATTGAGTAATCATGGTAATTAACATTGATCACGACCAAATGGATGAAAATGCGTTGATTAATTTGCTTGGGTGGGACATGGCACGAGACTTTATGTGGATTTTTTTCCGGTTTTGCCATTTGCTTCAAGGCCTATTGGTAGAGTTCAATCCTCCAATTAGGGCTCCCATATGAAATAATTGCCAGTATGAGTAACCGGATCAAGTGGGTGAGTCAATAAGTATTTTAAATAATCAAATGGGAACGTCTGTATATGACATTGATTTGAGTGCACTACCACCACCATCCCGGAGAGAGAGGAAGGGGAGGAAATATTTGATGTGCCATCTATTACATCCCCACCGACAGAAGAAATAAATGAGCTGGGCGCATTTAATATTGCATTAGATTTACTGGACGAAGTAGAAGTAAGAGGAAAAGCTGCGATGGTAATACCTTCGTCTCAAGGAAGTTATGTTCAGGGTTCTGGAAATCAAATGATTGGTAATGGTACTCCGCAGAGTATTCGAGCACAGGACAATTCTCTGTTGCTGAAGAATACTATCTTCAAAACAACTTCATCGGGCAACCAGGAGAAAATGGAAGTGGAGGTAGTGGGATTGAACATCGCCCCGTTACCTCCTCAAATGTGGAAGAGGTTGAACTGAACAACCTTTCGAAAATGAATGGTGTGGCATCTCCGCTTTGGCACGATTGGGTACCATCAAGTGACAATATGTCAGGTAGCGCCCACCAAAGTACGGATAGCTTTAAAATTTTATCTAGTAGTTGATGGTGTTTTCCTAATTTTGGAATGGACGGTAGAGAGGTTGCCTTAACAAACCATGATGATGTAAATGTGGTTCATGCCGAGGCTTAGATGTCTAGACTGTTCTCCTTTGCCCTGAGGAATATTCTTCCAGGAATTTTCCGAGAGGCGTACGCGGGCCTTACTATCGAAAGCAGTACATGTACTGTAAATAGGCCACTGTACCTGGCTTGGCGCTGGAGATATGAACTGACACCCGATGTAATTTTGCAAACATTAGAAAATGTGTTGAACTCAAACGAACCATTTCTCTTTGGCGAAATTTGAATAAAATTACATTGGGTGGATCCTCAATTGGCTACAGGACCACATTCCCAGCGTATCAAAATATATGAATAAAGCTCTTTTCCTTCAGGCACTGACCATTGCAATTTCAAAGAAAATCTACTTACTCCCTCAAAATTTGATCTTAGCCAAAGTGAAGGCAGATGAAAAACGACAGCTTGTGTACGATTTACAAGATATTGAAAAACATCTTTTGTCGTGGATTTAGAAGACCAAAAGGTTAAGTCGGGCGACAGGTATTGACATTGAGGGTATTGAGGGATGTACCATGAGGGAAGTTAACATTTTTCAGCACAATATACCCCTCCAAACTACCAAATAGTAATATATCAAAGAGACCGGCAAACAAGGCACACCAAGCTTATATATGCAGGTCAACCCGCTCCAAAACGACTTCTAATCCATAATCAAGACAGGCATTACAGTACGATTTCCTTTATAGCATCGAACTTGGGAGTACGGGCATATTGTGAATATTGCCTGAAGGGATATGATGAGCCAATGGATCATTAATGACAATATAAATGTGCATGGTGTGAAGTATAGCATGCGATTGAAGAAGAAGAAAAAAACGAGTTCATGTGCTGATTCCAATCTAGTTTTCCCTTCCGTGACCTGTTTTATTAACCATCAAACAAAACTAAACCGTGGCAAGGTATTATTTGATAATGTAGTTAAATGTTCCATGTGCCGAGTTCTTACGGATATGCGTAAACGTAAAGAAAACCATATTTGCAGCGAAAAGCTGTGTCGTTTGTGTGAAACATGTATTACCAGAGAATAAGTGTTTTGTACTAAAACAAGAACCTCAACACTTTAATAAATACCTCAAGGTAATTCTCGACTGCGAAACGAAGGTCCTAACACAAAAGCGAGCGAGAAAATGAAGTAAACTTAGTATGTGCTGGTCAACG
>JAGDQP010033777.1:0-12510 GCA_022664845.1 Lepisma saccharinum | reverse complement strand
TTCCCATAAATCAGAAACGATGCATTAAAATAAAATTTAGTTTAAGGTAATTTGTAGCAATCCGGTGAATAGAAGATTAGAAAATATCCGATTGGGTTCAGGCGCCAATTCGGTATATTGTTAACCCTACATTACTAAACCGTAGTCTGACAGACTATGCGACAATTGCTGAAATCTCCCCCACCCCCTTCCACTAGGTCCACGCATCTCATACTCCGTGTACCTTCAGTGCGTGAATAGGCAATAAATAGGCCATTGCCTTCCTACTCGCTTTCTTTCTGTGTCATTTTAATTCGCGTCGTCTAGTAAACTACAGTTTAGTGTTAGCGTTACTTCCAACTTTGCTTACGCAGTATACAGGACGACGACGTCGTGTGACAGACTACGCGACTAATACTGAAGCCATGTGTTGGGAACATCAAACCAGTACCTGCTGTGTCAAGTAAACTAGATATGCAATTGAAAACTCTTTAAATATTTTTTTAAGTTTATAACATATGTTAAATTAATTAAAATAAGTTATTATTTATAAAAATGTTTTTAATTTTTTTTCTAAAGTAGTCTGTCAGACGACGCTTTAGTAATAACGTTTGGCACAGACCAGTTTAGTAATCTAGGGTTAAATTCTTTCAATTGCAATTGCGTTAGTTTACTGGATATATGGTATGGCTGATGGCTGTTAATATAATCTGACGTTAAACGTTGATAAAGGACATGCGGAATATTTCACCTCGTATTCTAGGGAACATAATTTTTCTATTCCTGAGTGGTGTCCTTTCCCCACCTACTTATCTTACACCGTGCCTTAGAATTATTCTAATATAACAGTAATTCACATATTGTAAATTCTAAATGGATTGGGAAAGTTTCTAATTTCAAAAGTGCAGCCTAATTGGGGTGATCACTATTTTGTATATCAGTAGCGGCGTAAGGCAATCTGGGACCAACCCGGGGCAAGTGAACTTGGTTGATGCGCGTTCACGAACACAATCAAAAGCTCGTATTGCTACTTTTGGCAGGAATATCTTATTTTTTATTATTCCGAACTCCACGGGAAAACTGGTGGATGCACGGGGGCTTACGTGCCATGACAGATATCTTCCTACCATTCGCCGTAATTTTTACATGAGAATGGTTATTCAGATCGCGGAGAGTCATGATTATGAGTCATTAACTCATTAGTCAAGCACAGAAGTAAGAGTCCTGAGACGGCAAGGCTATTACGCGCGCTCCAATGATTAATTTTATCAAGCGATTATTGAAATTTGAATTTTATTTATGGCCTTTAGTCATCTGAGGGAGGGGAAAGGATTCGGGAAGGTGTCTGCCAGGGCCTATATATAAGGTGCCATCCTGGCATTTGCCTGGTGTGACTGTGGAAAAAGCCTGGAAAAACCTGTCAGGATGGTCGGCCGCTGAGATCGAACCCAGGACCTCCCGAATTCTACGCCAACGCTCTACCACTGAGCTACGGCGGCTCGGTATCAAGCGATTATTGTGTCGGCGCGGCTCCTCGGGAGGTGGGTCCTCGGGCGGAGGAACCGCTGGCCTCCCGCTTACTTCGCCACTGATGCATATAATCTTAAAACTACTTTAAGGTATTCTAACCTTAAAGGTGTATGTTATCACCAGGTAAACGATCTGGTAGATATACTGTCTAAAGCTCAACCATGGCGCGTTGTATGATAAAATAGAATATTTGCATCCACTTTAGATACTTCAAAGATGAGGAAACGATTTCGATGGAATAATAATTTCGGATCAGGTTTTGAGTTAATCAAACCATTGTATCTGATTAAAGATGACCTAAAGTAATTAATTTAAGTTTACCTCAGTGCTCAAAGTATATATGTGTGTGAGGGGGAGGAGCACGAGGGACCATGTCCTTACCAATTTCATTTTGGATTTGGCGCACCCCTTCCTTTTTTATCAATGGGAGCTCATTGCCGTTACTTTCAATAGGCAATCGCCACTACTAGGTGCAAGCTTACCTTTACTTTTCTAGCTCACATCTCCAAGCATTCCCTTACATTTTCTAAGGCACTTCGAGCACTGATTTACCTAACCGAAGAATGCATAGCTTAACTCTCACTATTTTAATGAACAGGGAGAGTATCCGAAGTGCAGCCGAATATTTGATTTTCATTAGTGGCAAATATCTCCCTCCCAGCCATGCTCTATTCCCTTCATGGCCCTTATCTTAATTTCATTATGTCATTTCATTTTTTTTTTTTCATTTTTGGATTGCAATTTGATATCTACCCCCACATAGCACAAGTACATCCTATGGATATCATTGGATGCAGTCATACCATTCATTTTGTGTCCACAGGAGGAGTACGCCCAATGAAGAAGGCAAGGGGCGTCCATTGGACTTCCAAAGTATACTCGATGATTATGTCCAGTGGATGTTCATATAAGGTACGAATGTGGACAAGTACGGATTTTAACGGATGGGCTGTAACATGTGCACGTACGTCCAATGGACGTCTCAATTTATGTCCATAGGACGTCCAGTGAAACCATAAGAGCAAAATTTTGCTGGGTCTACATTGGGCCTTCTTTTCAGAACGTTACTGACAATTTTTGCAAACGGGTTATCCCATAAGTAATGTCGTATGTGCGATGACCGCTGCAATGACACCATCTGTTGAGCGAATAGTGAACTGGAAGGCACTTGCCATAGCTGAGTCATATAGGGCACTTGATTGTGCAACTGTGTGTTGAAGCAGAACGGTTTACTCCATGTGTTGGAACTGGCTTGTGTTTGATAATGGCAGTATTTAAGGACCACATACGGCCTGTTATGCTGTATGAATTTCACCAGGGACATCCAGCCAGCGCAGCGGCACGAAACAACAAGGCCGTATATTGTCAGGGTGCTGTTGATGTGTGAAGTGCCAGAGGTGGTTCTAGAGGTTTCGGTCTGGGGACATCAGCCTCACCGATAAGCCACGGGAATGGAGTCTGATGCAGCTGGACAACGATGCCTTGCGAGCAGCGGTGGAGGCAAATCCAGTGCAAACTGTTGAAGAACTGGCCAGTGAACTCCATGTCATCCATTCGACCATCCATCGTCATCTGCAGAAACTCGGAAAGTGGGTACTCCTCGCATTAACGTCTCAACAAAAGCAGCAGCGAGTTGATATCAGCAGGTCCCTACTCACCCATCACAGACGTGAGCCATTCCTGGACAGAATGGGGACAGGGAATGCATAGTGGGTTCTCTACCATAACATTACACGCAAACGGCAGTAGATACCTAAAAAGAGGCCGCAGGAGTTGTGACAAAAAAGGATCTTTACCCCTGTAAAGTGATGTTGAGTGTTTGGTGGGATATCCGTGGGATGATTCATTTTGAGCTCTTGCCAGGTAACCAGACAATCAATGTCTACAGCTTGAACGTTTACGGACTGCATTGTTGGAGAAACGTCCTGCAAGGGTGTGATCACATACGGTGATAACGCGCACCTACTGACGTACTTACGACAAGAAGGATCTGTGCTTAGATCAAGAAACGTGGCTGACAGAAACCCCCCGACTCGGCGTTTTCACCAGATCTTGCACCAACAGACTATTATTTTTTGCAGCCTACAAAACCATCTTTTCGCGAAAACACTGCAATGAGAATGGCGTGCAACGTACAGTGACCTAGTTCTTTGTCTCCAAAACCGGTGACTTCTTTCAGTGGGGGGTTTCAACAACTGGTCGACAGGCGACCGCTGTTTTGTAACCATAATATTTTCTGATTTTCATCCGTTGGAAAGTTATTTACTGTATAGGTGTGCGTACAACGAGGTTCAGAACATTGTAGAATAAATATTTTCAAGAATATTTATCAACATAATTTAACAATTTATTTAGCTGATTTAAAATTATTTTTTTTCCCGTTCGAACATTCAGAGTACGAAAGACTCGATAATGTAATCTAAATGACGTAAGTACAAAGACTAAATTAATATACCAGAACTAGCAACTCGATTTTCTTTTCATGCTATCCATATTTATTGTAGACCGTCTATAGAATACCCCGTATATACTAGGTTACTCTAGCAGGCCCGCAGTTGGGCCTGCCATCTAGCGATCGCCAGTCTGAACTACGTGCAATAAGGGAACATATTATTTCTATTGCTGAATGCTGTTGATTCCTCACCTACTTATCTTACACCGTGATTTAAGCGCAATTACTAACTTTTAAAAAAATATTAACTACAACTGTTTAAGTGATGATTATTGTACTCATAGTAAATTGCGAGCTTTTTAAGAACAGAATAAGATAAGTTTTTAAAATTTGCACTGTTTTATACTTTAATGTAAGATTAGTAATAAACTTAAAAGTTTAAAATGCTTGGAAACGTTATGGTAAGTCTACATTAGGCCTTGTTGATCAACATGTTTGTGCGCGCGAGGATTATCTAAAGACCGTGACAATTTATAAACGTCACGCAAACAATTGTACAAAGTTAGTGCACATTTTTGTGCAGTAAACCAAAATAAACAATTTCATTCTTGTTACAAAGTTTGAAGACAAGGAGAATACATACGCATCGTTACTTGTTAAAGAAAAATCTACATGAGTATAAGTGGAGTGAAAATTGAAGATTGTCACGGTCTTTAGATAGTCCTCGCGCATACAAACATGTTGATCAACAAGACCTAATGTAGACTTACCATTACAGAACTAACTATTTTATTTGTTTCCAGATTTTTAAAATAAGTCTTCAAGTAAAACATCATGACGGATTTAACATTGTACGGTTCGATTGATATAGTTTTACTGGTACATGAAATCGAAGGATATATTGATAAGGAAGCGCTGTTATTAACTTGGAAGGAGGTATGTGAACTTCTGTTTAAAGGATTTACCACTAAAAATGCACTTTTAAACATGTTTGTGACGAAATTATACGAAGCCTTTAGTCATGATCAAATAACAGTACTAAATAATTGTGTAACAGTAGCAGATGTTTTATTATTTGAACTAGGCTTTTTTTGCTAATCTTAATTCATATTCTCACGTAAGACGCTTTGTTGAAAAACTAATGAAAAATCGTGTTAGTGGTACAGAGTTAATAAGTGTACTGTGTATAGTTTTTTTAAATGACCAATTATCAGCGTATTTTATTAACGAATATGCAGTTACAGACCAGTTAAACGCCGAACTTCCAACTGAAATAGAAAGTACCAGTTTTAGTAATAAAAGGGAAACGGTTAAAAACACATTAAACTATGAGCCTAATTATGTAGTCTTGTTATATGTCACACACTATTTAAACATGAAAACAAACGCTACTCAAGTATCAAATACATGGAAAACATTACATGAACTTTTACATGAAGGAGCACAACTTGATGCTGTGCAATATTTTGAGGCCTTAGCTAATAATATTGTTAACTTTTGTAAAAGCAAATATTTAGATAATTTAAGATCGTGTGAATGTATTGCAGATGTATTAACACTATACTGCGCTGGGTATTTCACATCTTTAAAATCATCGAATTTAGCCAAGAATAAGGGCGAAAAGCTAGTTTGTGCAGGATTTATAGGACGTGACAGAGTTAATTTGTATGCGTTAAGAGATTTTTTGGACACGAATATGCTGAATCAATTATTTCAAACTTATTCAATTTATTAAATTTGGACACTTCACGTAATGTTAACGCTGATAATTATATTAACACTTGTTTACAAAACGGAGCTGGTGAAAAATGGGTTAAGTGGGTACCACCACCACCGCCTCAACCTACTTTTCAATAATCATCATCTTTAGAAGAACACGATACAGGTTTAGATAGTAGCAGTTCTGATACTAATAAGTTTAAAATAGAAGCAAGAAGACATAGAATGTATCCGGTTTTTAGGGTCGTGAAGTAATCGTTCCCCTGGAGATGACACGCCCATAGAAGATCTTGAAAATTTCGTTTCCGAATTGTTTAAATTTGCTATCACCAATAGAATTCCATACGTGCCTGATTACATTTATGTCGAGCTAACAATAGAGTCTGAACATTGTACTATTGGCAAACCACTTTACATTTCATGGCGTAAAAGAGCCTCCATTAGCGAGGAAACAATATTGGGGTCTGTGCAAAATGTCCTAAATAGTAATGAGTCATTTTTGTTAACAAATAAATTAAGAATATAGGTTCACATAGTAGATTATAGACAAGGCCATGATCGTAATTGGTCTAAAAAGATCGTTATGCGGATGCCTTAGCATACATTAATCAAGATATTTTTTCAATTAAAGACAGGATTCATTGCCTTCTATTAGCAGTTGAACTTGGCAAATCTAGAGCTTCAACTAACTGTAGGCATACACAATCCACTTACATGGCTAGCAGATGCTAAAATATTATGTAATAATGCAGGCGTAAATGTAAGAAACCCAGGTGGGTGTACGTACAACAGAGGACGTACAAAAATTTCAGAATTGGCTAGGGGCGAATTTTCAAATTATTGTGTATGAAAAAATGTGCAAAAAGATGTACACGTATCATTTTTCAAGGTCCACTAGCACGTAAGAAAATATTCTTATATTATCACAATCACCATTATGATTTGATTCCCTGCATTACCTGCTTTTTGCAAGTAAAACAATATTATGCTTACAAGGGTATGATGAATTAAATCGTACATGTGAATTTAAATGTTCATTTTGCGAATATAGACAAAGCCTGTTAGCAATAAAGAATAAGTTTTTTTTGTGATACATCTAACAGATATTTCCTCAATAAAAACGTGCTTTAATAATCATAAAACCGTTCAATATTAAATGTCAAACCCATTATGCAAATTAAAATATATCTGTTTTACATGCGGTAAAAATGTAGATGCGTGACGTCGTAACACTGCTCATAATTGCGGTGAAATATATTGTAAAATATGTTATATTTACGTTGAACCCAATCATTCTTGCTACATTAAAAAGCAAAATAATGAAAAAGTAGGCATTAATTTATATATGTTGTACGATTGTATGACTTTACTTGATGAACCAAATGAAAAAGCAGAATCAGAACAGATTGTAAATCCTGTTTGCGCAGTTCATAGATATTTACTTGCAAAAATGTAAATGAAACTTCTAAATGCTTGCTTTGTGGCTTTAAATGCGCCCGTTGCGTAAATTGTGAAACATGTGATCAGTGTGGGGTAAGGGATTTTACATTTAAAACTATGAAAGATTTTATAGCGCATGTGCTAGCTAAGTGTGGCAAATTAAAAAAAACAGTTTGTATTGGAGAAAATTCTTCAAAATATTATACAATTTTGGTTGCAAAAGCTTTATTAGGTAACCAAAGTATAAATGTTCAAGTAACAGTTCAAGGAAATAAACTTATTGAACTCCGCCTTGACAGCGTTGAAGAATCATATTTCTTTTAAGGATAGTTATCTTTATATGAGTGTAAAGTTGTCTCAATTGCCTCAAACATTGGGCCTGAAAAAAGAACATTTCCAGTTCTTTTTAACACATTCGGAAACGAGAATTATAACGATGTTTGGCCTGACATTAAATATTGCGACATAAAATCTCTTAGTGAAAAGGATGCGCTAGAGTTAGGAACATTGTATCATGAATTATGTGCAGGAAAAACATTTAATTTGCAAAAGGAACTCGAAGATACGACAATATTGGCGGCCGCTGTAATTACATTTTCTGATTTAATTGAAGAAAACACAAACGGACTTCAATGTTTTATTTGTAGCACGACGACAGCTAGTTTGGCTATTAGATTGTTTAGAATCTTATATTTACAAAAAAAATACCTTGGCAATAATTCCACCAATACGATATACTTATGAATGCCAGTAAAGTCTTAAGGCAACAAGGCTTTAAATTGGTTGCATTATATCGAAAGCGAATATAATATACAGTGAAAAAAGTTATACTAAAGAGGTATGTATAGGGTCTTAATATATTGATGGGTATGATGTAAAAACAAGAACTTGTTATGAATTTCATGGATGTTATTATTATGAACATCCTATTTGTTATCCATATTTACGTGACAAGCTTTTGAATAATACTGGAGAAAACTTAAATGATCGCTACCAGCATACACTCTCAAAATGAACATATTTAGAAAAAATAAAATATAAAGTTGTTGAAAAGTGAGAATGCCCCTGGAATAAAGAAGTAAAACAGTCACAAAAATTAAAGATTTTCTCAAGCACATTAATAAAAACATTAATTTACACCCAAGATGCATTTCACGCTGGTACGACAGAAGCATTTAGAAGTTTTTATGAATGTAAACCAGGAGAAAAGTGCCATTATGACGATATTCCTTCTCGCTATCCGTACAATATGAGTACACACCCTTTGCCCATAGGCCAACTAAGAATATATAAGGATAAACAAGCTGAAAACATTGATTTTAAAAACTACATGGAATTGCGCCATGCAAAGTGTTGCCTCCTATAAAATTGCACCTTCCTGTATTAGGATATAGCATAAACAAACTGGTTTTTGGTTTATGTCGTACTTGTATGAATGAATAAAATGTCACATCATGTAAACATACAGATAATGAAAGAGCTCTTACGGATACATATTGCACACCAGAATTAAGAAAAGCACTGCATGTCATTCCGTTATTCGAAAAGTGTATGAGGTCTGGGAATCTGAAACTCAGCAAGGATTATTTGAAAAATATGTAAATTCGTTTTTAAGGGTACCCTAGTCATTGCACAACCGAAAGTGAAAAGCTAAACGATATTATAGATCACGAAAAACACGAAAAAATAAAACTTGACCCTACCAAGAAACAGAAAAATCCAGAGCTTCGTTATATTGCAAAATTACTTTTAAATTCTTCATTTGGTAAATTTGGCCAAAGAACAAATTCACCTGAAATAAAAATTGTTACAGATGCTAAATCATTTTTAGAAACAGTTTTATCTTGACAGTACGAAATACAAACAGTGATTCCAGTTGGTGATAATACCTTGGTTGTATCCTATGAGGATCTTGAAAAAGAAAATAAGCCACTACCTTTTTCTAATGTATTATCAAGCTTTATAACGTCATGGACACGTGTTAAGTTATATGAGTTAATGCAGACTGTTGGATATAAACGGATTATACACAGACGCTATAATTTTTATATTACGTGAAAGTGAAACAAATCCGTTATCGTTAAATAGCTATTTAGGAGGGCTTAATGATGAAATAGAAAAAAAACTGGCATATTAAAGTAGTTATTGCTGCTGACCCTAAGAATTATTCTTACAAAATAAGAAACTACAAACAGTACAAGATTAAAGATATTTGCAAAGTAAGAGGTATTCAACTGTGATAATAGTAATAGTAAAAAAATAATTTTGATTGGTTTAGAAATTTAGTATATAAAAACGTGAAAGAAAAAGTTCTTTATAATCCTCGCAATATTGTAAGAAAACCGGTATTTACTATAGTTTCACGTCCTCAAATCATAACGCAGCGTATGGTAAATGGTAGAAGACGCAAAGTATTATCTGAAAGTATATTTAATAAGTATTTCACCTTGCCATTCGGCTATGAAGAATGAATCAAATAAAAATAGCATAATTTAAAGCGCCGTCTACGCCGCGTTTGACTGTAAATACTACCTAAGTATGTAGTAATTTAGCCCATTTTGCTTAAAAATGTTAAGTTTGAAGATCCAGCAACAGCGCTAATTTCAAGCCCTTCATTAGTCGGTTAAACAAATTTTAATACTAAATTATTACGTTATAAAAATGAAATGTTGAGCGTACCATTTAATGAAGTTGTATGGTGTTATGGAGCAGTCCCGCCTAATATTCCAAACATTCGACTTTTGAATGGAATTACTGATATTCATACGTTTGAAATTGAATAAAATTAACTATTAATTTTGGATGATTTAATGTTGGAAGCTTATGAATCCATTGTAAGCCTGTTCACAAAATTTACACATCATAAAATAATTATCCGTAATTTTTATTGTGCAGAATTTATTTCCAAAGTGTAATGTATAGCTCTTCTTTCTTTCTAATGGAAGTTCCTTCCCAAGAGCACAAACATCACAAATATTGAATGTCTTTGTAACCCAATGGAAAATTGGCAAAGCCATTGGTTACCATTCTTGGGATAATAAACATTAAGTATATAGAAGTTATCCCCTATTATTATTTTTTTCCTCATATAATGAGAATAGCTTTTATGGGAATTGTCATACGTATATAAAACGTCAGAGAGTCTAATTAGAGAGTAATTATGGTATATTAAATACCATATTATAGACAGTGTCTTATTAGTAGCTTTCAAATTCGAGAATAGAAAGATAATGCTACTATGGCTTAAGCCTATCACTGGTCTATACATAAAGATAAATCTGGGTAATGATATAGTCAATAAGCATTCTCATTATCGTCAGTTCTGGTTGTGGTTGTATAACTAGAATTCCTAATAATTTTATTCACTGTTCCTGGAATAAAAACCTTACTATGCACTTTCACTTTCCTTGTGAACTTTTCTCTACTATATCGAGTTAATACCTGTATCCTTCCAATCTGGTCATCTGTGGAATGGTCACAACCTTTTCCTATAGATAAGATACTACCTCGACATTCATCCGGTTCTCTATTTTCTATCTTTAGGTGAAGTTCAAAGATTAGGCAGATATATAGGTAAAACTTTATGAGTTTATTTCTGATCATGAAATTAATTGTTTTAATATGAAAACAACAGAAAAATTGAACAGAAAGAAAAACAACTTCTTTTTCTTCTTTGTAAGGAAAGACGTGAAATTTAACTGAAATTTCTCTTCACTAGATAAATTCACATTCTCAACAAAACTAAAAATATTACTTCCTTTCCTAATTGATTTGAAACAAAAACTAACGTGACAGAATATTTTAATTTTCTCTGGAATACCTAATACCTTTTCATTGGAGGAACCTGAATAATTTACTTGATTTATAACTCTCTTGGGACTTGATAGAATTAGATAAGCATTTCTAAACCTAAATACTTTATAAAAGTTTTCGGAAGTGTCCCTACTGACTCGAATATCGAATTCACGTATCTCGCTGTATTCCCTCAAGTACCTGAATTTACTTATTTTGACTTTAGTGAAATTGAAAACTAAATACTCTAGATTACTAGAGGTTCTATCAACTACGTGCTCCAAAACTACAGAACACCCACAGTTACTAATCCAATATAACCAGGAAGCTACTGTGAACCAGGACAGACACCAACATTTAGCTACCATTCCAATTTCACTCTTTCTTTTCAGTAAAATCCCTAGCACAAGGATAAACACTATGAAGACACTCACTTCCGAAAACCTGTTCGTTTCTTTTTAGCACCATGAAACACACAATGGATAAAAATCACTTCTATTGTAAGCTTTAATACACTCCATCCGAAAATGCTTCACTAATTATAATTCTTTCTCTATTTCACCAGAATTATATCCACTATTTACGAAACTGACTTCTATCAAATCTTGAGTAGATAAATAATCAGATATTATGAAATTCGAACTCAGATACCAAATCAGCTCTAATAGCATTTCACAAATATTTTAGAAATTAACACAACCTTCACAAACGGCATTTACAACCAGTCCCGACGGCATTTACAACCAGTCCCGACGGCATTTATAAAACCAACTGCCTGTAGCAGTACATGGTTCCTCCAACGTCCTCACTTCCCGCTTCTGACCTTCGTGAGCCAATCAGAATTGACTCACGTTACAAGCTGATAGCCAATCAAGATATATTACGTATTGAAATTTCAAATTCAGAAGCATTAAAAAGAGGAAGTGTAGACAACGAAAAGTAGCCATTTTGGAGAAAACACTCAACTTTAAAAATATAAAAATGTTACACATTACAAAAGGAAAAACACTTTCCCGATGTCAGTCTTAATTCTCATTATATTATAGCTTATAAATCACCTCGTGATAAATTACAAATTCAGCATCTAGCAAGACAAATTATGCCTGGAAGTAGTAAACATTTAGTTGCTGCATATGAGAAAGCAACAGAAAATCCACACATATACTTGTTATTTGACCTAACAAAAGAAACTCCAGATCCATTAAGAATACGCACAAAAATATTACCTGATGAAATATTAACTATTTACGCTGAACAAAAACATGCAAATACATTGTTTTTACTTTAGTCTATTACAAGATGCTCAAAGTAAAACATTTTAAGACGCTTCATAGTTTGTGCAAGTGTATTAAAAAACGTAAAACAATTTTGCCAGAAGTTTCAGGTGACGTCATACGTATAATGTCACAAATCGCTAAAAATCTTATAATGGAAATGTTTTTTTAATGATTTTCATAAAAGGCGGTTAGAAAAACATAAGCGTACATTATGTCAGTTATCTTTGCACCGAACAGCGTTGAAAAGAAAAAGTTACTTTTACAAAAGTATATAACGATCAAGTATTTTAATTTTTCTACATTATCACAAGTATTGTCATTTAATCAACAAAAATTCTGTTTAACGAACTTGTTATTTGATCATGATTAATAAAGTGCATA
>JAGDQP010033776.1:0-20491 GCA_022664845.1 Lepisma saccharinum | reverse complement strand
GCCGTAGATCGTACCTGGTTAACTGAGAGGTTTCTACACTACGTTCACTGAACATAAACTCAAGATTGTTTTCGAAGAAATATAAAAATTTCAGAATTTCAATTTATTGCTTTGAATTTACATATTTCATGCTTTCGGCTATGATAATTTTATCAGAATCTGAACAGAATTACAGTTGAGTTTTAAAAACAAACAAATTTGAATCGTTGGTATACATTGAATTAAGCAGAACTGAAAGTTACGTAGTCACACATAAATGTCCATAATTTCTGTAATAATTAACAAATTTCGTTGATGTTTTCACAAATTATTCCCGAAATATTGTTGTATAATTTAGAAAAGTTTTAGCACAGTATTACTTACACAAAAGAAGTTCTAGTCCAAAATGCATGGTAACGACAGAATCACTTTAACGTTAATAATTTTGTGACGTCATTACAGATGATTACTACGTTATACAAAAGACGTTCTGAATAAATCTTGAAAATACAAAATATTGTTATAAAATATGACTTTTTCATTGGAGAATAGTGGCTGGAGTTGAAACCAAAATTATCGAACCATGTCGAATAAATTAAAATTTACTATTAACATCGAAACGGTACGCAAAGATAGCCGAACAGACATGTTGCTAATTTGATCAAGTAAGGAAAATATGCGGTAGCTGTCAAACATGGCTAACCGGGAATTTCGAATAGATTTGGAAAACTGGAGACGAGAAATTGGCATATGACTATTGAAATCCAACGAACCGATATTTATAATGTAAGAATTTGGTCAATAGCGGCTCCATACTGAAATTTAGAACATATTATACATATTGATAAATAATCTCAAAACAAAAATAATATAAAATTTTAATGAGTTGGAAATTCCGAAATGATGTCGCTGAAAAGTCCTGTTAGCACTTATATCGGTTTAATTCTTCTTAATACGATTTAATATATTGCATCGGAATAGACGAAATCAGACGAAAATCGAAAATTATGTTAAATTTAGTGTTTATATCTACCTCTCGTAGACAGGGCTTAGGAAGTACAGGTGACGGAAAGCCCATGCATCCACTCGTCTCGTTTTAAAAATTGGAACTGAACTAACATGGCGTGGGAGAACAGTTCTCCCAGCAAACGGAGAAGAAGGCTGATTCACACCAATCAGCAAAAAACAAGTCACGAAGCATTGACTAGGGCCAATCAAAAACAAGCGTTAGATCCAAGTCATTGCTGCGTGACTAACGAAAACCTGGATGGATAACGATAAAAATCCAAAGAAAAATCCAAGCGGAACAGGCTCAAAGAGTCTAAAACCAACCAAAGAGAATGAGCTAAGGAGAACACACTGAAAGAAAACAAAACGGAGACTAAGAAAATAAAAGGGGAGAAAAATAAAAATAAAAAATGGAACAGCAACTAGGCTGTTACAATTTCATTATTCTTACAGCATCGTGTGAATCGTACAATTCTTGAAGTTCTTCATTATGATGTCTCATCCATTCTCCAGTCATCTCGTCTCGTTCGGCACGTATATCTTTCTCAAAACCTTATTTTCAATTACACGTAATTTATGTTCATCTGCTAGGGTCGTACTCCAACTTTTGCAACCGCAAAGTATTACCAGGAGGATAGCCGTTCTGTATATTTTCAATTTCAATTTCCTTGATATTAATCGCGAGATTAGAAGTTTCTGGACGGAATACAAAGATGCGTTGCCCGGTACTAAGCGACTTTTTATTTCTTTCGTGAATTCATTTTTGCTTGTTACGTATGCTCCCAAGTATTTAAATTTGTTTCCTTTCTCTATGATCTCATCCCTAATTCTTATGTTTTTTATTTTCTTCACTCCCTGTGTTTCGGCTTGTTATCATGTATTTTGTTTTATCTATGTTTACCTGTAGACCTATCTCATCGCACGCTTCTACTAAGACATCGGTGTTGCTTTGTAGTGCATCTATATCGTCCCCTATTACATCTACATCATCCGCGTATACGAACAGTTGATTCAAACCATTCAATGATAGTCCCTTTTTGTCCCCTTTAATTTTTAAAATCGCATATTCTAACGCAAAGTTAAACAGTAGTGGTGACAAGGTATCGCCTTGTTTCAATCCGTTGCGAATCTTGAAACTATCTCACATATTATTACCTATCCGTACTCTGCTTATGGAGTCGCTGAGACACATCTTCACTAGTTGGATTTTTTTCGGAATTCCAAATAGTATCAGGATACTGTAAACTTTTCCCTTTTGATAGAATCATATGCTTTCTTAAAATCAATGAATAGCTGATGAACCGTCCCATTGTATTCCCATTTCTTCTCCAAAATTTGTCTCAAAGCAAAAATCTGGTCCAACGTGGATCTATTTCTTCTAAATCCACATTGGTGATCTCCAATTATTTCATCTACGTATACACTTAGGCGTGTTAACAGAATTTTACTTAATACTTTGTAACAGGTTGACAGTAACGAGAATCCGCGGTAATTATTACAGTCCGATTTATCACCTTTTTCGTAAATCGGAACTATTATTGAGGTTTCGAAGGACACATAGGGCGTTAAAATCCGATACTCGCTGCTGATGCCTCGCGGTAGCATATGTGCACAGTCATTCGAAAGGCTCCGCTTTACGTGTTTTAAATCATTCTTTACTACTGCCAAAAGCAGTGTTTATACTTAATTTAGCTTATTAGTACTTCTACACGGTAAACAAGTTTACGCTACGATTCTACTAATAATCGTCCTTTGAAAACATCTCAGATAAACATTAATTTTTATTTTTTCAAACAGGTTGGCAACATTGGCAAGATTTAGGTACTTTCCTACAGTGTCTAATAACGTCTATACCAAGTTTTGTTGGCACGTCCAATGATATAGAATTAATTTGAAACATTACATTTTAGAAGCTGGTTGGCAACACTGACGGTTGAGGTGCGTTAGGACGGTAACACCAACAGTACGTACTCCTCCATTCTGCCGAATAATGTTGATACCAAATTTGATGCAGTTACGACCAACGGAATGACACAAATTTGAAGAATTATTTTTGTAATGTGTTGGCAACACTGGCAACTGGAATGTTTGGTGACGGTGACACCAATAATATTATTCTATTATTTCGAATAATATCCAGTGGAAACAATTTGAATAATTGAATTTATGACAAATGGTTCCAAGCACTTACCTAAAGCATCAATGAATAGATTTTTATAGGTCATTTTTTGAAATTTTGGTGTCATTTTTTTTACATTTGAAAGGTCATTTTATACATCTTTTTAAAAGATTTTTTAGGTCGCCAAGTTCCGAGCTTGGTTATTATACTGTATATGTATTTCAGTATACGTATGAGTAATACCAGTGTTGAGACTAGTTCTTTCGAGGGAGCGGTTGAAAATCCTCCGGGAGGGCGGGGGCAAAGAGCCCCTAAAACCATGTCTTGAAGAAACAGTGGGGATCGTGTGCCGTGTATTCACTGTTGCTCTTTTGGAAATCATACAAAATTGTGGTTAGAAATGACTGCTTAGAAAAAAATGCTTTGATTTGTTTGGTACATACACTACTGTTATCAAAGGTAATTAACATTTTAGTTTGGAACAATATATAAATTTGCATTTACGAAGGAATCAAATAAGCCAGTGTGCTAGTAGCAATTGATTCTACAACTGTTAAGATGAACGCAGGTATAATTGTTTAGTGTACCGTGTAGGAAGGGGGAGGGGAGGATAGTAGATAGATTAAAAAGACTTAACGTGCAATACAAAGGACTTTAACCAAGGCTATTTGAAATGACACTAAAAAAATATTTGTACAAAATTCGGTTTTTGCTAACACTATAAGGAAAATGAAGCTACTTAGATGCATGTAAAATTAACACACATGATATATTTTTATGTGAATAAAAGGACGTCTTGTATAAATATTTACCATTATAATACAAACATTTCCAGTAGACAAAGTAAGATTTTACATATCAAATGGTAATGTGTAGAGTCTTTGTTATAAAGCAAGAATATAAGTAATAAAAAAAAGTTGTAAATAAATCAGAAACGAATACAGTTTGAAGAAAGAAATGAAATAGTTAATACTTACTGGATATTTACAGTTTTCTTTTCTAGTAGAGAAAATAGTTTTATTTTTCTTATTTGAAATTTTGGTTTAGTAAGTCCCATGATACAAAAACATGTTAATTCCTCTGTTTTCTAAAAATATTTTCTCTTTAGAGGAAACAAATTTAAAGAAGAATGGAGTATTTCGTCCGAGAGAGGCCTCATCCAGTAGTGGATTGAATATGGCTGTGTATTATATATATATATATATATATATATATATATATATATATATATGTGTGTGTGTGTGTGTGTGTGTGTGTGTGTGTGCGTGCGTGTGTGTTTGTGTGTGTGTGAAGTTCTATTTATTCTTATTCTTATTTTGAACATGATGTGTCCCGGATTGGCTTGGCTTTGTATAAAATTTAATTGAAACAATGCACACATTGTAGGTTGAAATAGTGTTCAAATGAACAAAACAAACAAACAGACATTCGCTTAAACCAAGATATTAATAGTTAATACCAGGTAATTATCAGCATGTTTAACACATTTAAATTATAAAATATTTTACATGCTTTTTTTTTTTTTTTTTGTAAAATTTCTGTCACTAATGGTGAAAAAGGAACTTCTACAGGATTACCATATTGAATTTACGTAATAGGTGCATAATTTCTTTGGGTAATTAAAAGCATACTAAACTTCACACGACATTCCGCTGAGAATTTGTAAAATGTACTTCCGTGAGGTAACGCACCATATTAGAATCTACCGGGCAGAAGGGAGGGAGTTCTGAAGTACGATGTAAGTGATTAAGCACATCGATTAGTTTCAACTTTCCTGAATTCATTGATTACAATGAATTTGGAGATTATTGTAAAGCACATTTTAGGTATAATTTTAGGTATTATATATTGATTTATTTTAAGGACAATTTCAATAGTGTTTTGCCGACAAACTGTTAAAAATTACAAGGACACCGAGTGGGGACGAGAAGTGGGGTTCGGTTTACTTTATCTACACCAAAGGAAGTAAAATTTACAGGAGAAAGATTATGTTACCAAAGTGTGTACGAGTGTCGAAACGCAAATTAGAATAACTTTTAGAGTCATGATCCAGTGTTATCAGCGTGAAATACGTAGATATGCGGGGACAATATATACATCCGCCATAGGTGGGGGGTGTTCAATTTTTTTTCACGCGCTAATTAACCGGCTCCGTGGGTGAAAAATATAAAGATACATGACCGCACCTAACCTTACCTAACCTCCATATTCCAATGGTCACAAATTTAAGACGAAGTTGGGTAATGAAATTACAATAGGGGAAGAGTCATTCATAATAAGAATGTTTGCTATGCCATTGATAAATAAATAACGCCATTAGTATTCCTCCGCGTGTCACCATATCCGAATGGAGTGGAGTACCTATTTGCAGAATTAATTTTTCTCGTGGGGTTGTCATACTATTTTCTGGATAGTTGCATGTCGTTTTGTGCGTATGGAAGTATCAGTGACAATTATTTTTTTTTAGGAACGAGTGGTGTAAACCGGATAATATTGGTCAAAAGATGGTGTCCTTTGGTGTAGATAAAGTAAACCTTAATCGTCTAATATTTTACTTCCTTATGTAGTTGCATTAATTGTCCTTATGGAAGTTCTGAAGATTACGCTTAAAACTTAAACACTTCATTCCATCTATTGAACTATTTTTCAACTTTGAGTGCCTCGCTTCCAATTGAGAGGAAATTTGTCGTAGAAATGTTGATCTCTATAACCAGTGTGCGAATCAAACTTTTTACCCAGGGTTGGGGGATAAAACATAAAGCAACGGATTTCAAGAGGCAACATGAGAGAGAAAAAGAGAGAGAGAGAGAGAGAGAGAGAGAAAGAAATAAAGGAGTCCCATTTTCGAATAGGAGGTGACTAAATCAATCACATTAAGCTACTTCATAAACGTCACAAAAGAAATGGCTTCCAAATGGACTTCTTAGCTGCTAGTAAAAGTTCACATACCCATGTTACTTCCGTGAAAATAGTTTCAACTTCTGCCAAATAAAAAATGTTCCAATTTTCTATCTAGTAATCTTGATAGAAATATCATCTAAGAGGGGGAGAAATTTATCCCTGGAAGGAACGAAAAATAGATTTGTTAGGGTGGGAAACATTTGCCAGAGGGGGAGAAATCTCGAGCATCTTCCCCCGTTAATTCGCACACTGTCTATAATTAAAATGTTTTTTTTTTAGGTTTTGTGGGCAGAACAACAATTTTCCAAAAGGCGTGAGAAGAGAGGAATCATTCCAAGGAAAGAAAAGTCTTCAGCGTCTCCAGATGCTCCACTTTCGCGGGTGAAGAGGTGGGATTTAAAAATCCCTGAACAAATTCCAAATCGCTTCAATGATGAGCTATGGGACCAGGAGTGGTATTTAGTAAGTTAATTTATCTTTTTAATGAAAAGAAAAAAAAGTAATTGTTTGGTTTCAACAGCAATCCATAAATCAGCAAAGATGGTCCAGTCAATAACGTTAATAGCTACCAATAAGAAAGCACCTGGGTTCGATCCCCGTTGCTAGTCATGCTGACTGTAGTTTTACAAGGCGAATGCGGGAATAGTATCTCAACTAAGACCTGGCCTCTACCGCTTCCATCCATACCCCTAGGAGATTTATCGTCTAAAGGCATTATTCTTCAGAAGTAGCAGTTTTAGGCCATAAATTATATATTTTTTGTAACAAAATGAGAAGGACCACATACATTATTTACAATACTTTAAAACTACATTTTTAATATATTTTGAACGAATACTTTCTCAAATCTTTTTAATTTTAAAGTACTATACTTCCTTTAAAGTGAATTCAGGAAGGAGGCCTAAAGTGTTCAATTCAGGAAGAAACGACTGAGTTAACACATGAGAGGAATGTGGTTCTCTCTACGACAATTATTCGTTACTCTTTTATGTTTTGACCTTTGTTTCAATCCCTTACACTTTTAATATGGATTTTCAGTTGATTCATTTTATTTTCCTGTTCTCCAGCAAGACACTAGAACACGAGAGGATCTTCCAAAGCTTGATCTTCATGTGCTTCCAGTCTACGACATGGGAATTACTGGAAGAGGAATCAGAGTAACTGTCCTGGATGATGGTTTGGAATATAGTCATGAAGATCTACTTCCCAATTATGTAAGTTGACAACCCTTAAAAAAAAAGATTTTGAACACTTTCCCATTAAGGTTAGTGTAAAATAACGTTAGATGGAAGCACTATCTATGGCTCTAATATACTTCTTAATTCTATCAACTATGTCAATATTCAGGATGTCCTTCCACATGTTAACGGTGTAGTTCACCCCCGCCATCTTGGTATGACCTTTCCATTGATTTACACGGGAATTGTTTTACTCATTTTATGACTCTCGGAAGTAGAATATTTAAGTTCTGCTTTCACAAAATTTGTCTTGGTTATTATTTTGACTCTTGTATAGTTTTGGTTTGTGAAGTTTCTTCAAATATATAAGTACAATGTATTATTAATAGTTTGTATATAAATCACAATATGTTAACCGGAAATTATACTATTCATGTGTAAAATATTGCATTTCTATAAAATAGCATGAGTAAAAAGAGATCATGACGATAAACTGGGCGAAAACAGAAGTTAAAAGGATGCTCCTGAAAGATATAAGACGAGTAAAACAATTCCCATGTAAATCAATGGAAAGTGCGTACCAAGATGGCGGAGGCGATCTACACCGTTAAATATACAAGACTTTAATTATATGCTAGGAAGATCGTTGTGTTTGTTTATTTCAGACCATAACAGATATAGATTCTATTAACAGTGTTGTTTCTCGTTACCTATATAGTCTGTGATAATTTTTAAATGACGAGCGTTTGTTAGAAGAACAGGGCAAGATAAATAAAGTCTCAAGGAAATGGCTCAGAAAAGTATTCCATCATCTAGAATCTATAAATACTGTTTGTTTTGTCACTGATTTGTGGCA
This sequence comes from Lepisma saccharinum, assembly GCA_022664845.1. Classification (NCBI taxonomy): domain Eukaryota; kingdom Metazoa; phylum Arthropoda; class Insecta; order Zygentoma; family Lepismatidae; genus Lepisma; species Lepisma saccharinum. The sequence continues at coordinate 12,450 of JAGDQP010033776.1, read as the reverse complement.
CAAGAGGATTTAAGGTTGAAAAACAGTTAAATGTCCGTCGTTTTGGTGATTTATTCCGCCAAACATGGATAAATCAACCTGTTCGTGTTAATAAAACGTCAACCAAGTGAACGTTCAATGTTAAATATACCCAGCAAACCAAATGCCGACCCCGACAGCGGCGCGAGCAACGAATATTCGGGAAACAGTCGGAGTAAGGTCGGCGCGACCCATAAGTGGCGTTTGGTCGTCGGCTCATTTTCTGGACCGCTGTCGGGGTCGGCATAGAGGTATAACTCCCTCCCAAAACCCGCCTGTCCGTCGGCCCCGCCTTCGACGACCAAATGCCGACGTCGCCTGGCTTGCTGGGAACTTATGTGCTGCTTGAACACTGGACAGTCAACTGATAGGTGGGTCCTATGCAGGAAAGTATATTCATTAACTTTCATGACGCAAAGCGTGCACAATGTTTGACCTCTTATGAATTTTCCATAATTATAAGTCACTGGATTATTTGGTTGATCTATGTAGTTTCTTCGAATTTCTCTTCTTTATTTTCATTAGTGTAGCTTGACTTTTTCAGCTGATTGTTTCCTTACCGTCCCTCTCGATGACTCATTTTATCTGTCCGCCTGTAAGCTGCAACGTAGACTAGCAGCGCAACAAAGGTAAGCAGATAGAAACTAACTTCAGACAGGGAATTAGTGACCTAGTCGCTTAGCATACCTGACCTTGGCACTTCCAATCTCTTCTCATGATTTTTCTGTACTATACGTACTTCTTGGAAATCAGTTCAGAGCTTTGTTGGCCTGTTTCTAATCAGGTCACCAAAAGCGGCAGATCCGATTTTATTCGGTTAGCTTTCTTCATTTAAACATTTTACCCTTCTTTCATTTCAGTACGGGTTGGTCTTACTATCTGCTATAAATTAATTTGTTTATTACAAAGCACGAATCAGCCATATTTTTTCTTGATTTCAAAGCTTTCACTTAAAAAAGATATTTTTTAAAAAAGTTAATAACATCATTTCTTTCGTTGTAGGATCCTTCAATTAGCTATGACGCCAATGATGGTGATGATGATCCAACTCCGAAATATGACGTGTACAATTCCAACAGTCATGGTACTCGCTGCGCTGGTGAAATTGCGATGGTGGCCAATAATGGAAAGTGTGGAGTCGGAGTTGCTTTCAATGCAAACATCGGAGGTACAGTTGATTATCTTTCGTTTACAGCTAAGCTCGGAATTTTTTTTATCAATTTGTTAACTTAATAATTTTTGGGTCCAAGTAAACTAGTTAAATGTTATTACACAATAAACTCGTAACCATGCGAGGACAGGGGGAGTTGTCTCGCCTCTACCACAATCGTGAGCCCCCCCAAGCATATAGTAAACCGGACTTTCACTGCCAAAATGAAAAAAAATGTTGAGATTTTAAAAGTAATAGCGCTTCATGCTACAGTTCCTCTATAACTATCTATTTTTCTATGTAATTATGTCTGATTGGCTCAAGCTAGCGACTGTTTTGTGTGAAATATTTGTGCTTCTGCTACGATGTCCTGTATACGTAAGATCACACAAATACACACACACACACACACGCACACACACACACACACACACACACTTATACGCCTACACTCTCTGTGTCTCTGTCTCTCTCTTTCTCTCTCTCTCTCTCACACACACACACACACACACATATATATATATATATATATATATATATATATATATATATATATAGATATATATATATATATAGATATATATATAGATATAGATATAGATGAGCTCCTGCGTAGCCTAGTCGGTAGCGCGCTCGACTTCAGTGCGAGCGGTCCCGGGTTCGATTCCCGGTGGGGGCTCAAAAATTTCGGTGTTGACCCAGCATCGTGAGGACAATTGGGGAGCTGCTGTGAATAAAATACAGTGGCGATCACAGTGAGAGCTTCGGCTCTCCTCTCCCAACCCGTCTGGTCAGCGTGGGAGCAGTAGACCAACTCCTCCCTTCGGGGAGAGGCCTCATCCACTAGTGGATTGAATATGGCTGTGATTTATTATTATTATTATTATATAGATAGATAGATAGATAGATAGATAGATAGATAGATAGATAGATATAGATAAATATATTAGGTCTCCTTGTCAGCAGTACTAAACTAACTTTACATCAAGGCATCGAAAATGCGTACATCAAGCTACTGCGAAACATTTATTCGACTGCCACATCTGTCATTAGACTACATCAAGAAAGTGAAAAATTTAAAGTTGGAAAGGGGATAAGGCAAGGAGATTCGATTTACCCAAAACTGTTTTCTGCGATAATGGAGAGAGTGTTCCAAAATTTAAACTGGGATGAAGTTGGAATTAAAATTAATGGCGAATATCTTCATCACCTACGGTTCGCTGATGATATAGTCCTGTCCTGTTTGCTTCAAATGTGGAAGAACTACAAACCAGAATGGAAGAACTGAATCATGAGAGTTCGAAAATAGGCCTTAAAATGAATTTAAGTAAAACAAAGGTCATATATAATTAACATGCTCCAAAGAGGGAAATAAAGATTAGCGGAGAGACAATAGGCATAGTTGAGGAGTATGTTTACCTAGGCCAGCTCAAAACATCCAATGGCAAGTTGACTGATGAAATAAATGGATGTAAAATGGCGTGGAGTTCGTTTGCAAGACTACACTTTATTTTCAAAAGCAAACTACCAATGTGTCTGAAGGGTAAAGTTTATAATCAATGTGTCTTACCTGTGATGATGTATGACTGTGAAACTTGGACATTGAATGCGCAAACGATCAAAGATTGAGTCACACAAAGAGCAATGAAGAGATGCATGCTAGGAATAACCAGGAGGGACAGGAAGACAAATGAATGGATTCGCGCACAACAAAGATAGAGGATGTAATCAAGATTGCGAAGGAGATGAAGGTGTTGCCCCTCCAAATTGCAAAGCTCACACCCTAACACAAAATAAAACGATTAAAAATCGATGAGGACCCCGAAAAACTCTTCTTATGCCCCTATAATTTTGAGTTTACACTCGTACACTGAAAATTCTGGCAGAATCCCTGATTCAAACCCTATTATAATGAATATTTCTTACTAGATTGCTAAGTAGCTGGTAAAATTCTGCACAAGAAATACAATTGCGAACAAAAAATGTAAAAATGTATAGAAATAATTAAAAAATAAGCACAGTTTTCCACCTTCCACCCCAAAGGACTTAAAGGCGATGTATTATAATTGCCTATTAGGAGAATTTGCTATTATATAATTGTATTCTTAAAGCATGTCCCGAGTTAGACATATTTAATGTAAATACGAGTGAATTTCATTGTTATATAAAGTAATGCATTCGTTTTACAGAATAATGATTCAATAAATAAATAAAATTGCGCACAAGAGATGTTAAAATGCGAACAAATATATCAGGAATTTATTATCAATTTCTGAAGTTGAATTTTAAGCACTTGTTCTAAAGATTACTTTTTATACACAGTGTTTTACAATTTATCGTGATAAAATCAGACTTACTTACTTTCTTTCAGGCTAATCTTTACAAGAACGCATCGTCTGTATGAAGTCATCGAGAACCTCCTTTCTAAAAGCAACTGTTCTATTTATACATCTGTCTGCATGCGGATAATAAATGAGCATAAAATCAATGACTATGTCAATCTGGCAAGCTTAGATAACCTGTTGAATTTAATCCTACAAGCAAATGACACTAATTCATATTTATTCTTGTCAAGTGCATCCGTGTTATGAAATATTTGTACTTCGGGCTCAGATATTCGTATGAAAAAACTGTAAATGCAGTATTATGCTACGTAAGACAATATTGAATTTTAGCTTCAGCCCTGTCCAATGAGTACAAAGTTGTTACTCTTGATTTAAATACTGTAAGTGTGAATTAATTTGTTCTGTCTTAAAGAATGTTCTCTTGATTTACAAGATACAAAGTTCGGTCTGACATCTAGGCAGAGGAATTAAAAACGAGACGAAACAATTTACTTGTGATGATAATTCAAACTAGCCCATATAGTTAAGGCCTAATAAACAGCCTTAAAGGGAGAGTCAATAGATACACGGGTCTTGGTGACTTTAGCCCACAACCATTTTATTACAAAATTGAGTCTAAGTTCTTACAAAGTTATTAAAAAGACTGCGCGGAACCAAAGTTATTTACAAGCACTTTAAGGTCTTAGTTATAATACAACTAATAGTTTCTACTTTACTGTGAACGGTGCTCGCCTCGAATGAGGGAGATATGGGATAGAAGTTAGCACTACCTCAGGCAAGTAGATGCGATGGATCAAGCAAAACACAGGCAGGAATTTGCTCAGTCTCCAAGCGAGTCAAGAGCGGGCATGTGTATCTAGGTAAAGGTTAGTAGGAGCTTTGTCCTAGTGAAGCACCAGAGACGGAAAAAGGAATTACACTTCGTCAAACACCAGAGTGTAGGGAGTTTGTTCCAGTTCAGGCAACTGAGAACGGTTAGGAGGAAAGGAGTGACCACCCGGGCGAGAGTGATACCTGCTGCCTTGAGCTGTGGAATTTATAGTCCTGCGTGTAGTTCACTTAGTCCCTCCTTCTGCGACGTTAACTCCATCTTCTATGATGCCAGCACCATCTTCAGTTGTCGTCTGCTTGGTGTTTACATACATATTGCGACACTTATTGTACACACGCTTTTGTTTACGTTATGAGTAGTAATCTACTTTGTTTACATGTGTTGTAAGTTGTAACACGTGGAACATTACAATATTTCATACGTTGGATTGAGGGAAGGAAGATACCAACACATGTTAGCCTAGGAGCCATCTTGGAGTAATTAAGAGAGCAAAACTTTGCACAAATATATTGACCTTTCATGCTCTTACTGACAGAAGTATACAAAGCTACAGTTATACACAACGGATATCAATATGTGCGTCTTACCCCAGACATCAGTGTAAGATGCACACTCATTTTGGTAGAGATTCCTAATACATTATAATTAAAATATAAGTCCATAATAATAAATTTAAAAAATATCACCTTAAGGTTAATGTAAAGCAACGATCTCCAACAAAAGATGACAGCACTATCTCCGTACATGTGTAATTCATTTTTATCGTTGCACGAAATTTCAATGCTGCTCCCATAAATTCAAGCCTAGAGACTTCAAACTTTCAGGGAAGAAACCAATTCAAGAGTTCGACCAATGCCTATTTTTTACTTTCGTTTTTCTTCATTGTTGAAATCGCTTCATTGTTGTTCTAAATATCAAAACCTATAACAATGAAGCTCTTTGAACAATGAACACAAAAGAAAATTAAAAATCGGCATTGATCGAATTCTTGAATTGGTTATGAACTTTCTTCCCTGAAAGTTAAAACTCTCTAGGCTTGAATTTGTAGGAGCAGCATTGATATTTCGTGCAAGGATAAAAATACATTAGACATATACAGAGATAGTGCTGCCATCTTTTGTTGGAGATTGTTAATTTACCTTAACTATATCTGCTTGAAAGAGCAGATTTCTTTCCGTCACGTGATGATGAATGACACGTCAATTTAATGCAGCAATAACTTGATGTTTTGGGTGAAATAAAAGAAAATAGTTCTTTACCACATGTCATACATTCTATTGAACATGCACCGAGCAGCCGTAGCTCAGTTAGTAGAACGTTGGTTTCGGATTCGATAGGTCCTGGGTTCGAGTCCCGCGACGACCATCTTGATTAAGGTTTATCCAGGTTATCCTCAATATCACAAGGTTAATGCTGGGTTGATGCATCTAAAATAGGCCCTGGGGGACTTTTTTCTACATCCTCACTCCACCCCTATTCTGGTCTGAGTCATAGTAGGTTGAAAACCATAAATGACATTCAAATTCTATTGACCACGTACGTAGACTACCTGAAATGATCTTGTCTGACTACATTTTATTCAAGAATAACAGTTCAAAGAAATGAATGTCTAACTAGAAAACAATGAAAATAGTCATTTTTAGTGGAATGCATTTAGGTAGTGAGCATCTATTCCCGCAACCTTCGGGGTAAGACGCTGTTTCCCGTCACATACGTAACTTCTTTGTGGTACTGTCTAAACAAGTACTTGTCACTCAAAATTACCCAACCCAAGTGCATTTGCTCCTCTGTCATGGAGTTTTGCTCGATGCTTAACTGTTTGTTGACTACAAAACTGTTTTAGAGAAAAATTTTGAGTAGAGAGAAAAAAAAAGAGTTATTTTTTAAAGGACTTGCTTCGTCTGCACGTGACAGATTACCCAACATTTAATACAACCTCTTAATGAACATACTGACTAGTTATTTCACACCAAAATATTTTTTTTCATCTAGGGCTGTAGTTATGAAATTACCATACTGTAGCCAAACTTCCCCCGAGAGACAACTTCCCTCAGATTACTCTACTGAGTACATTGAGATCCGGATTTTGTGCAGATTTCTCGATTAGAACATTGATCAATTTCAGTCACTATCTCCTGAAAGAGCAATGGCCAATTAAAGTCACATGAAAATTATCAAGCACTGGTTCGTAAAGAAATCATTATCATACAGACTACGGAGGTCAATTTAGAAGTTAACTTAAAAAATAGCAAACTCAGAAGAACTTTAATTTACGATGGAGATTATTGTAGAAATGATAAGAGAATTCTGAATGAAGTTAAACATAGGATGGGAGTAGGAATGAAGGCTTTGTTAATAGAAGGGAAGGCTGAAAAACAAGTTAAATCGTCTGAATATCTGAGAAGCTTGGTGACTTCGAACGCTGTACGGAGAAATAAGAAATATCGCCTTTGAAAAAAAAAAAACGAAAGAATTGCGCACAATTAGGATACTAATTGCGTTGAGACAAAGAGTTTTATTTGAATTTATTTGTAGCCTTTAGACATCTTTGACTTAAGCCGGGATGGGATTGAAGAAGAAGTCGGCTAGGGCCTAGTTTCAAGTTCCAGTCCCACCATGCCCATTAAGCCTTGTGTGAATAAGGAAAAATCCTGGATAAACCTTAGTCAGGATAGGCGGCCGCTTGGATCGTACCCAAGATCTTCTGATTGCTATGCCTACGCTTTGCTTAGACGTTCCATTCCTTATAATAGACTCGTTGAGAATGCCTCGGAGATGAGATGGTCTTGCCTCAGTCGATCTGACACATAAAAGTATAAATAATGTTGAAATGTTAGGTTTTACACAAAGACCTTGTGACCAGTTCTCGTGGTCGAGGCGGAAACGTCGCGGACTTCGGATCGGCAATGGGTAGTTAAGCTGAGTTCGAAACACGCTTACCATGCTGACTGAGATGTTGCAAGATATCCTTCAGTTTCCCCCAGGCTAATACCGTGATGGTATCTTAAGTAATGCCCTGGCAATACATCCCTCATTGTTTACTCTACTTTATCCCGACCTAAGCCAGAAACATCAAAAGTCCATAAATAAATTGAATTCAATGTAGTTTAAAGACCTTATACTGGGTTACTGGTGAAAAATATACAAAATCTCCTCAACGAAACCTCCATACGTAGTAAAGAGATTGATGTCGATACCAGCAGTTTAGGAGTTGAATTGACTGGCAACGAATTCTTCATACAGACATAAAATTGACTGCGGTGTGACCATTTAATGGTTAGCATACGCAACTGAAAAACCTGGATTTGAGCCCGTCACAGCAACGACAAATTTCTTAATATATTTTGTCAGATGAACACAGTGGATAGCTTAAGATTATCCATGTAGGCAATGCTTGTTTCATATACCTGTTTTAAGAGAATACTTGTTTTTATGTAACCTTTTCAAGAGAAAACTTGTTTTTATGTAACTATTTTAAGAGAATTCTTATTTTTATGTAACAATTTTAAGATACTTGATTTTATGAAACCGTTTAAAGAGAATACTTGTTTTTTATGTATCCGTTTCTCTTTACTAGGCGTGAGAATGTTGGATGGGACTGTGAGTGATCGAGTAGAAGGAACGGCACTAGGATTCGGTCAAGACAAAATCGACATTTACAGCGCCTCCTGGGGTCCAAATGATGATGGGAAAACAGTTGAAGGTCCGGGAAGGTTGGCTTTGGAAGCCCTTGAAAGAGGTGTTACAGAGGTGAGTCAAAATGGGATAAAAAGTCAGTTACTACACCATTTTGTTTTTTTTGTTTAGATGAATTAAGAAATTTAAGACTATAAACAGAGATACTAATTTTACTTCTAGGGGCTATCAAATAGTATATTTCTTGCCTGAAGTATGAAATATGCTTTGGAAACTAATGTGACTTAATCTTTAGGATAGTGAATGATTAAAGGATCATGGTTTTTGTAAACAGTATTCTGTATTAGAATTACTTTTGGGGGGAGGGTCCCGACCGCCTAGAAATAATTAAATAACCTCTTAATGATTGATAGTGTATAAATGATACAAAATAAAACAAGCTTCAAAGTTCAATGAAAAGTAATATCTTTCAGAGCGTTGCTAGGGAAAGAAGTAGGTGAAAAGAAAAACATCAGGGAAGTTATGAATTTACTTCAGGATTTTTTTTTGCCTTATCAGTTGCCTTCCAGATTTGACTGACTACTGCTTTACAACTTTACTTAACCCTTTCAGTCACCATAGCAACAGAAGAGAGAAGCTTTTCTAAACTGAGTTTGATAAAGTCATATCTAAGAACTAAACAATGACGCAAATGCATTTAAGCAACCTGTCAATTTTGAGCATAGAATAGGTTGAAACGCTGAAGGTTGGTGTCAGTAAAGTAGTCGACCAGTTTCTTACATAAAACAAGATGAGGAGAACAGTAAACTAACTATGGACCTACATTTAAATCTGTAAATATGTAAATGCCACCACTGTAAATAAAATAACAGCTTTGACTACTATTGTAAACTAGACGGTGTGCAAAAATGAAGAATGTGTTCGTGTTGAAATTTTTTTAACTGTGCTAAAAGCAGTGAAATAAAGTGAAAGGCGAAAGAAAGTTATAAAAAAAATTTTAGGGATGTTTCTGTTTTTTATTTTATATTTTATTGTTACTTATACGCGACTGTGATATGTTATTTTGTTGGTTTATCAATTTTTTGTCGGACATTAAACGGGGTCCTCTTTCCAACTTTACTTTAGTCAGTCAAATGCGTCGTGCCGTTACGTTATCAGTAAAGCATGTATATAGGTCAAAGGTATAAAAGTTAAAATACATCTTCTTATATATATATATATTCAGAGATGGTGTAATTTTATGCATTTTTATCAAAGGACCCCTTATTTGTTGGCCGGGGGGAGGAATTGCTTACCGCCGCCACTGACTAAACTACTTTGTTTGTAATTCTGAAACGCATAATCATTAGTGCTTGTTCGCTCTTCGCCCATTTTTTTAAAAGAAAAATAGGAACGCGGCTATGTATATGTTTGTCTGCAGCAGAAGTTGAGGCAAATAATTTGTTAAAATAAATAAGGTAGGTAGAACCGTTTATTTCAGCGCCAGAGGTATATTTACGAACTGTCGCCCTCCGTTTTTGTTGGAATTTTACTTCTTTCAATTTAAATATATTGTATAGGAATTGAAAAAAGAAACGTAATAATGTGCATGCCACTTATTACATTTTTATCAATTTTGCAAAAAAAAAAAATAAAAAAAAAATATTATAACAACTCCAATTGCCTGTGATTTGCATGGAAAAACGAACGCTTCTTTTCAACGTTCTTTATTTCGTCGCTTAGTAACCTTTGGAGTTTTTTCTTCTATATATAGTTTTCGACGCCCCCCAATTTGGCGTCCAAGGCACTAATGGTAGATTTTCTAGTTCGGCTAAAGTGCAACCATATCTTTCATGTATTTGAGAGCTCTGCCCTAACGTTTTTGTAATATATGTACATCGAAAACACATTTTTCAAATTCATCGATACACCCAAAAAAGAGGCTAAGCGAGCCAAGCTCTGATTTTTCGTTAATATGAAGTTTAGAAAAAATAGTTTCAGAGTATCCAAAATTTAGCTGCTACTAGCTGCAATGTTCAACGTAAAACCTCCCCAAACGGTTCGCGCCTAAATACTTGGCGATGATGCGTATAGAATCCACAACTTTTGTAAATTAAAGACCCACGCTGTGACTTCTAAGGTGCAGAAGATAATGTCATTCCTTTCATAAGTTCTTACCTCCAAAAAGAGATGTAAATCTTTCAGAAAGGACGATTACACTCCTGATTAACCCCGAGCTCTGCAGAACAAATAAGATATTCTTCTACGATTTAGTAATGTGTAACATGTCTGACAAACTATTATTACAAAAGGTATAAATGATATATTTTCCCAGACGCACGCACAACGTTCGGAAATATTACTACAGCAGGTACAAAGTCAGAGCTCCATTTCGAAACAGGTTCTTTCTGCAAAAATTTTGAAATTGAGATATTGACAATGTTGAGTTCGTTTTATCACTTTCGAACACACTAGTAAGATTTTGTGATTCCAAAAAGTCTTCAAATTCATTTGAATTTCGTGAGAAAGTAAAGGACAGGCACATAATTCAAAGTAAAAGTTGCATATAATTTGTTCCTCTTCACTGTTTTGTGCCTGGGAAAACCTCATTAACACATTTAATTTACGTCACAATAGCCGAACATATGAAACAATCTCCTATGATATAAGCAGCCCGTTAAACAGCTGTTTTTAGCGCTTTCGATTAGGATGAAGCATGCTATATCCCGTTTACTACGTTGATGCGAAGTATATAGCACACCTATAAGCACCTGACCAAGGTCCGACCAATATTTCTTCAGTGTTCAGACGGTATTAATTTCTCCTTTTTCTTGTAGGGTGGGGGTGGGGATCGTATCACTATGCGCCGATCTCCACAAGCGATAAATCAGTAGAGCATCTCGATGGTGGTCGGTGACGCAATAACTTAGGACTCTTACTTGTACGCTTGCCTGTAGTCGGATGGTTGTAAAGTAGGACTCTCCACAATCGTAATATTTATCATACATAGGGTATAGCGAGTGAACGGGAAGTTCTCCTCCGTCTTGACTAGTGAGTCCCCGCAATTTCGCGTTTTCCGAGGGGCTCGGAAAAAAAAGGAAAAGTAGAATATTATGGCCAATAGTAGCAGTGTGCGCTCACGATTGTGTTCGCGAAAGGTCCTCAACCAAATTCACTTGGCCCGAGACCCAGAGTACCTTGCGCCGCCACTGATTGTACATATGCACTATAACTCAAGCATTAAATACATTCTTTAAAATGCATATTTGAGACAATATTCTCTACACAAGCGTTACTTAAATAGGCCTATTAACAAATCATTATTAAAAATATTTTTAGCTATATTAACTTAGATCTTTCAGCTAATTGTATTATTTAATGTCATTAAGAATTGTGCGTGTTAATTATTATATGCCTACTCTGAAAAACATTTTGGGATCTCTTATCACCAGTGACATCTACTGACTCAGATTACTAGGCCTTCTCTATGTTTTTAGCTGGCGATTTCCAATGCTAGAATACAGACAGATTTCTCTAAACGGATACTCTTTGCTTAACGACAGTATCTGCCAGTTAGTTGCGTCATACACCATTCAGCCAATGAGGAGGGAATGCTTTACCTACCTTGGGAAGAAGGCAGGAAATGTACGACGTTTATCACTTTATACTGAAAAAGTTCGGCCGTTTTTCAAGGTGTATTAGACATAATATAAACAAATATACAGAAGTTATCTGTTGAAATACACAGGTCAATAACAGTTGACTCATTTCAAAATATACAAGAAATATTGAGAAATGTTCTTAACGATAATATGCTAATCCCAAAATTGTTCGCTCCAGCTGCCATCTAGGGACTAAAAAAATATTCTTGACCTGTAAAAGAACAACAGCAACCTGACCTGTATTTTCCCACTGTTTCCCACCTTCTGTTACCTATTATATGCTCTGTTTACTAGAAGAGAGATAAGGGACAGAGAGAGACCGATGAGTTTCCATGGCGATGCTGACCGAAGCACCAGGGAAACGGGAAAGTTCATTGCCATGTCTCTACAGGTAAATAAATTTATCCGGAGATAATAAGCAAATATGAAAAGATGTATCTGTTACACACACACACACATACACGCGCGCGCACCCATATTCTGCATTGCAGAGGTAACAAGAGCCAATAGTTGTGCTCCTAAGACAAAGATAATAAAAGAAAAAATGCAGATTATTCCCCTCTAAGTATTTCGAAGAGATTACTGGAATCATTAAGACTCTTTTCACATATTTGTTTTAAAAAGATCAACATTCCGCGTGGACAGATTATCAGTATATTGTAAATCTCTCTGCTAAGCTCAGTTTTATTCGTGTTAAAAAGCTTTTGCAGAGATTAGCTTTCTGATTGTTATTTTAACTGGATCTTGGTTTCAGGGGTGTAGCCAAATTGTGTGTATGCCCCCAAATGAAAATTGGGATAAAACAGCATATTATATACTAAGTGTCAG
>JAGDQP010033775.1:0-20491 GCA_022664845.1 Lepisma saccharinum | reverse complement strand
ATCCTTATTAATCCCTTTAATCAAATAACTTTTTATTTTTTTTATAAAAAATAAATGAAATGCCTGAATAAAGGATTATCGTGATAGAATAAATAATGTATAAACATATACTTTCATTACTAACTCGCTTATACCTGAAAGGATTAAACTTTCTCCTTCAACACCAAAAGTTAACATGCACCCTACATTAAAGCATAAAAGAAAGATAAGCTAATAAAGCTAATGGGCTCATACCCCGCCAATGAAAGTTTCAAGTTAACCCTCCTCTTTCTAATGCTCACCAATCCTAAAATATTAATGTTTACACTAACATCGATTATAGGATCACTAGTCTCTGTATCATCAACCTCATGGTATGGAGCTTGAATAGGATTAGAAATTACCCTTCTATTCTTTATCCCAATAATCTAAAAAAACAACAATCAACGAATAGCCGAATCTGCGCTAAAATATTTCCTAGTGCAAGCCTTAGCCTCAATAATTCTAGCCGTCGTGATTCCATAGCCATTTACTAACAAATATTGGTAACATAATTATAACAACCTCTCTAGCTCTCAAATTAGGAGGAGCCCCCCTACATTTCTGACTAGTAGAATTAATAGAAGGCATAAACTGCCTATTATTGATAAGATGACAAAAACTAGCCCCCCCTAGCCTTATAACACACACTCAACAATTATCCCCAGTACTATATTCTTGTTCGTCCTCTCATCAGTAACAATTGGGGCCACTGGACAACGCAATCAAACTTCACAACGAAAAATTATAGCATTTCCTCGATCGCTCATATAGGCTAATTCCTAATATCAATCTTATGTCATAACACAAGATGATTTTTATACTTTATTCTATACACTACCCTTATCGTCACAATCACCTCACTCTTCTCGATTACCAAAATTTACTACCTAAATCAAGTCTTTCGTTCAAAATTAACCCAATTACAAAACTTGCGACTTTTACTTACCCTTTCATTAGGCGGTCTTCCCCCATTCTTAGGCTTTCTACCAAAATGAATTATCATTATAAAAGTAACTCAAATACTATTTTTTGGCCTCCTCCTAATCATAATCGTAATAGCTCTAATTACTTAATATTATTATTTACGCATTGCGTACTCCGCATTCACTTTAACGAACACAATCCAAACATGAACAAAAATAACCCATTCAGAATGACAAGAAATAATCAGACTAACAACTATTTCTATTACCTTAATAGGCCTTTTAATATCTCCGTTAATTTTAAGTTCAAGCAATTAAAATAAGGCCATAAGTTAACAGCAAAATAGTGACCTTCAAAGTCTCTTATAAAGAAAAGTCTTTAGGTCTTAATGCTAGTATTCAGCATTTCCCTAGACTTGCAACCTAGTATCATAATTATTGACTATAAGACCACCTAACAAAAGAAACAACAATTCCATTTGTAGATTTACAATTTATTGCCTAAACTGCAGCCATCTTGTCCTAATTCTTACTTATAATAACCATTTTACAACGATGATTATTTTCCTCAAACCATAAGGATATTGGCACAATTTATTCAGAGAATCAAAAGGAGGTGGAGGATTCTACGAAATTCTCTGAAGTAAAAGTGCGTCAAAGTGAAAGTATATTCGTGCACTTTTCGTTTCTGATAAGCCCAGAACTGTTCAGTTAGGCACAACTATGATTGGTTTGGAGAGTTGTCCTTTCTCGCGACGCAAGTGATGCTCAGTTCTCGCATTATGTGAAAGTTTTCAGTGCGCAATGAACTGCTGCGAGATGGGGTCCGAAGATGTAACCTTGGTTATAAAGATAGTGCTGTTGACTATACGGAAGCAATGCATTCCCTGATGTTCGTTTCAGCGTCCATCCCTCCCCGGGACTCTTGCAAAAACGGTTCTGGATGTCTTTTTGGTACAGTGAATAACGACACTTTCTCTACGAATTTGACCTTTTTATGTGAACTTTTGGCTGGCGATGCTACTTCTTCCTTCTTCACAAAATATTTGATCGGATGTGGGGAAAGGAAGGAGCAATAGCTTCGGTTGTCCAAATAAACGTCCAGATCAAGTAGAACATCTTTGGTTCCCTTAAACAAATGGAACAGTTGTTTTCGCTGCTTCTTTTTTCAGGCTTTACTTCAGGTCCAGTTTTCTGTTTTCTTTCTATGTATCCGATATCTTGCACTAACTTCTTCGTCATTTTGTGACAGTGCCTGAATTTCTTCCCCAGTTGTCTGTAGCTGAAGATGACTTTCGTGTGCAGGGTCCTTTGCATAACTCGGTTCTCAGTTCTGTCGAATTTCTTCCTCGGGCGACAAGATCCTGGCTTACTCTTCACTCGATACACATTTACTATCTTATTAGAGACTTGTAAACCCAACTTCAGCCACATTCTTCCTTAACAAAATGTTTTACAGTATCTACCTTACTGTCAAAAGGACGCTGTTGGAGAAGCAGCTCCAAATTTTCCTGTTCAAGTATTGCACATTAATTTCATTTTATTTATCTGTACATTACGCAGCGCTAACCAACACAAACTGGGTGCCGTTCAGATCTTCGAGTGTGTATGTTTTAACGGCCATCGTTGATTGGGTGTTTTATTTATGCGGCACGTGAGTAAGTTGTGGACGTTTTTTTCTTCCCACCTTATGAATTCATGCGGTTTTCAAACAAGATTTTTAATCCAGAAGAATGCCCCACATTGCAATGCGCATATGCAATGTGATTTTTAACTTCTTTTCACCCCGAGATAGTATCTCCTACCTAGGCCCTGGCCGACTACTTTCCAACATCATCTTCCCCACTTGTTATGAGAAGAACAAAGGTAATAAATAAACTCAAATCAATTCCGTTCCATTCACATAACTCGGATACCTTTTGACTTACAGCTATGAAACAAATAATGAGATGGGAAGTGCATATTCAGAATTGGTTAATGATATTTGAGAAACCAGTAGCATACTAGAAATTTATTGGGAGAGTCAGTTGAAAATTTCTACTCAAAATAAGTTTTGATATTTCGTTTGTATGTACCGGTACTTTACCTAAATTTTGATCTGACCAATATCACGTCAGCAACTTCTTTCACTGAGAATATTGGATTCATTGCACTAAATATAAACGTTTATTTTAATAGACATAATGAAAAACTCAAGGATTTCCCTTTGAAAAAGCAATGGCGTTCACTGAATAAATAGAAAAAACGTCAAGTTGAAAACCTTAAATAAAAGGTGGGACCAGTTTTCAATGTGTTGGTAAGATAAGATAAAATAAATTTTATGAGCGTTAACAGCACTATGGCTTACGCCCTTCCCGATACTGGGCAAGTACCTTAGCTGTTAACTAAAATTTTAAAAGCATATAAAAGCTGAAAATGTAAACTCTACAGAAAAATAAAATCGTAGTAAAAACTAAAGATGTATAGTGTCTTTAGCATAAAAGGTAAAAACGTGAAGGCTGTAAATAGGGCTTCACATAAATAAAATAATACTACATAAAACTTAATAGCTAATTAACACAATCATCTCAGATAGACGGAGATAAACCTGTCTCATGAACAAACATAAGAACTCTGCGCAACATACTTGGTTCATCCCCTAACAATGACGCCATGTCATTGGGGATGTTATAACGTTGTCTGAGATGATTATATCCGGGACATTCTAAAAGAACGTGACGAATACTTAAAACCACATTGTAATTATTACAATGTGGTCTGTCCAATCGTCGTAACATATATAAGTGTGTCAGCCGACTGTGTCCTATACGTAACATAACATAACATAATAGCACTCCAAATTACTTACTTGAACAGCAGATCTGATGTTTTCGAAAGTTCCTGCAGAATATTCTAATCCTCCTTCTGATTCCTGCTGCTGTTTTAACTTTACGTTTTCCTCTGAGCACTCGCTTCTATTTTCACTTTGAGTGGCATCGACGAGAGATTTCTTAGTCGATAAAGTTGATTCGTCGCAGCATAATGGATCTACACTATTCTCGTTCTTTCCATCAATTGAGCTGTATGACTGAAACATTTAAAGTAAAATAAATTGTGACTTTAGAACCTCATCAGTTAAAACCATATGGCATTCTTTAGCGCTCAAATAACAGGTTTCAAATGACGGTGGTACAAATAAGTACACTGCTTAACAAATCTAATTGAGTTTCGCCACAGCGTATAATAATTTATTTAATATATAATATACATAATTGGCTCCTATAATTTACATGTACGATTTAACTCAGCTACAATTAATAATCACATAAAAAATCACTGCAAAGTTGTATGTTTACAAACATTCCGTGGACAGAGTTTAGTTACATTCAAATAACTATCCTGTTACTATTTACTACTGTAAAGGGCGTTGTCATTATTATTCTGTCAGGCAGGCATCCACGTACGCTTTGGTAGAATGATCTTAATGAACTGACAATATATATTTACACACTATTAACCAGTTTACCTTTCTCTCATTCAGTCTCTCAAACATAAATACACGCGCAAACATAAATACATAGGCACAAGCACGAGCGTGATAAACAGTCCGTATGAGTTAAGTTGAAAGAGGAAATAACTGCCAGCCTACCGGAAGTTGACAATGGATTTTACTAATAAAACAAACGTTCGTTGAAATTGAAGTATTCTATTTATTACTATGCATATATCCTATAAATTGGTTACGCATTGTAAATACGTCTTAGATATCGAACAGAGACAAACAAATGGTTGTTACTTGCTAGGAAGTATTACTATTTACTTCTAACTCCACATGGTTTTATTTAGGGAATATCTGGGAATTCTACTTATAGTTTGATAAATCCCTTGTGTTAACATTGATTTCTGTTAATTTTGAATTGAACTTCTAACAAATTTTGGATAGAACGGGTCTCAAGTCTTTGACGGGTTTTCATTTATAATAATATTCAGCATCAGTTATTTTTAATGGTATTGGAAATATCCAGCTCCAGAGCTTTATTTCCCAAGCTGTAGGCAGCCAATAGTGTAGAAATGATTTGTTCATCCTCGATTTTTATACTGGATTTATGTAAGTAATCTCGTGATGTGCTTTCATCAGTTATATATACGTATGTGTAAGTGTGTGTGTGTCTGTATAGTAAAAAAAATATTCAAATTTATTTAAAGATGAACAGATGAAGAAAAATAACTTTTGGTTATTGCTCATTTATGGAAACACAATTTATGACAACCATAAAAATATAATTGATAACTCTACGATTGAACATTAGTACATGTATTATTGCATATTCTGCAAGTGGAAGAATGTATATTTGTTAAGGGAACATCGTTTTAAAAGTTGTCTTGAAGTGTTATATGTGATAGAATTACCAAATTGAGATTTTGATAAACCCAAACAAGTATTTTACCAAAAATAATAAAATGGATTAAAGGACAAATTTATAAATACAATTAATCTTTAAATATAAGAACATTCTTTCGTGAAGCAAAGTTGACAGCTCCTGAAATTAAACAAAATTATGCCCTGAAATCCTTGTAAAGTAGTATCAAGATTTGTTTCTATTCCAGGAATGTCAGAGACTTGAAGGGTTTAATATTCTTATGTCTCAGATGCATCAGGTCTAACGAATCAAAAGTATTTTAATATTAAAGTTATATTGCTTGAAAATTTTCAAACGGGGTATAAAGTAGAATATTACCGGAAGATGGGAAAAGTAAATGCGAATATTTTTTTTAACTAATGTACAACCCAAAAACCTCATATAAGTTGAAAAGAAGCTTTATGCATGCTATATGAAGAATGAACGGAATTAATAACATCATTTGCAACTACTTACATGGACAGACGATTCTGGATTCTCCAAATGCTCGTCACAATATACAAATGTACTTTCAGATGCATGCTCCTGTTTTATTTCGCTGCTTTCTTCTGACCACTCGCTTTTAACTTCAAACTTACTGGCATCGACAAGTGACTTTTCTGTCGATACAATTGTTTCTTCGCAGCATAATGCATCTACACTATCCTCGATCTTTGCACCAATTGCGCTGCATATCTGTTTCAAAAATACAAAGTAGTTTCGAATAAACAATTGCTACTTTTAGGAACCGCATCTAGGGATAAACAGGTAGCATCCCCTAACTCTGATTATTAGCTTTAAACTAAAGTCTTAGAGATTAGACTAAAATAAACTATGTATTTAAGTTTTGTCACACCATTCAATATTTTAAATGTAAAAATAACGCTGTTAAAAGATGTATGTATTGTCTCACTTAGCTAATGTTAATAACCTCTCAAATTAATTTATTCAGCGAACTTGTATGTTTACGAATATTCCGCGGAAGTGAGTAGTTGATACATGCAAGTTATCAGTTAATATTAAAACGGGTGTCGTTACCCTTTTCTCAATATGCAGTCACGTTCACTTAGATACGATCTTAGGAAAGTAACAACCTATATTTACAGATTATATATCTACTCATCTATATCTCTTTCCATCGCCCAACCCGTAGCATTGTGTATTTTCTCGCGACGTTGGCATTTACAAGAATTCACTGATTTATACGTCAACAGTTAATTTACAAAGTAGCTAATTGCCTGTGATTATTTTAAAAATGTGTCCACCGGAAAGTTATTCAAAACTTCATGTTCGTTTCACAGAAAACAGAATCAACCAGTGTTTCTATATAAAATTTCGAAGTTGCCCCCATAAATAGTATTCTAGGGAAGACCTTGTTTTGGGAAATTTCATTGCTTGGTTGTGCATATCCCATTTTGTAAGTTGCCTTAATTTGGAACCTTTATTTACTATTCACGTTCAGTTATAACATTCAAAAAGTTCCGAAAACAATATAAACCATTTTAGTTTTCACTAATAATTAGATCTTCTAGCTGCCAACTGTTAGGAGCCATCGAAAACCATTTTATATAAAAGTTGTTGAAAATTTAGGTCTTGTTTGAGTGGAA
The DNA here is from genome assembly GCA_022664845.1 of Lepisma saccharinum. NCBI lineage: Eukaryota > Metazoa > Arthropoda > Insecta > Zygentoma > Lepismatidae > Lepisma > Lepisma saccharinum. The sequence continues at coordinate 13,561 of JAGDQP010033775.1, read as the reverse complement.
ACAAAATCAAGCCGTGTTTCTTTTTAAAATTTTGAAGTTGCCTCCCGTACAGGTATTCCCAAAACGCCCCTGGTTTCACAAGCGTCAACATGTGATTGTGGACATGCCTTTTGATATTAACTTTTTTGATTCGCAGATTTATAAGTACTAAAATCTCAGTTATGATCCTGTTACGGATTTCGAAAACAACCCTATATAGACGCACAAGTAGGTGTGAGACAAATTACGATATGACTTAAATCGTAAGTCGAAATAATCGCGGGCGAAAATAATTTTTTTTTTTTTTGGTAAACTTTAATATGGGCCAGTCCATTAATTTTGGACTTCGGCCCGTCACTATTCGCGTTTAGCTGTTAAAACCCACACCCATGCCATTGCCGGGACTCAGTCGAGGGACCTCCGAGCCGAACCAGGTAAAAGCCTTTTTAAATCTCCTTTACTAATAACACAAATGCTCGTTGAAATGAATGTATTTTCACTGTAGTTATTTACTAATTATTTACAAATAGTTTTTGCAAAGGAAATGTTTATATATCTACATCTACGCAAACAAAATATTTCATATTTCCAGATCGTGCATTGCCATTATACGCTGCCAAGTAATTATATTCTTGCCGCTTTCCACGTACAATTAGTTCACAAACATCTTGTGTATCCTGTATCTCCCGTGCACAATAATTGGAAAATAATATTTATGCAATCTTGGATGAAGCAAACCTCAGGACTTTATCACTACCGCGTACAATCAGTTCCATTTTTAATATTATTGGAAATATCTAGAATTTATTTCTCTATGCTATTCGTTCTCAATAGCGAATAACCAAAATATCTGAAAATCCCAATTGCTTGCGCTTTATTATTATATCAATAATATCGCGAAATAGTTTTATCGAAAAAATGCAACACTATATGTAATGGGATTAATGTATAAATAAGTGAATATTAAAAGAACGAATACTATGGATTCTAAACGAAAATATGGACTTTCCTTATTTGAGGAACCAGTATAAATATTAATGTGAAGTAAAGGAGTGGTTCAAAATGAAACTGCTTTTCCAACAACATAGTGTTGTTTTATGAAAATAATTTCTAATATATGATAAAGGAAGACATGTATCTCATGTGATCTTCTTTTGATTTAACAACTTAAAATTATTCATTACATACTAAAAGTTCTGAAATATTCGAACGTGAAAGTTACCACACGTAATATGCTACACCCACAAACACCCACATCCACAAAATAACAGAATTTCCTTGCTAAAATTACCATTACTGTAAGACGTACGGACTTTTCAAATATACTAAATTGAACTACGCAATGTTCGATTCAATGCATTGTCCACCTAATAAGTAGACAGCATATCAACACTGTAATGGAACAGTGCCACGAAACCTAGTACTAGAAGTATTTAGAAAAAAAGTTCGAATTTTACCTTGGAATTGCGAAAGGGTGTCAAATTCGTAAAAATCACATAATCATTGGAAGATTGAGTAAAGATAGGAGAGCAAGCCTAAGAAACCTGCGACGTTCACAAGTATCATAATTTATTAAAATAAGATGGCAGATGATCATAGTATGTACGGTTAAAAATGTAACGACAGCAGGCATTGCGGACCTGTTGCAGATATAATACTTAAGATATGAGTATGCTACATTACCATAGTCAATGTGTTACAGTATGAACATTAAGTTAGAGACAGTTTAACCAATAGTTAGGAACGTTTTCATTCGACGTAGAGTACAAAGAACTGAAAGCTTTGATACATGGATGATTAACATTACAATTGTAAGATAAGTTACACAGTCAATCCAGTAACGAATATCATTGGTCGTTAGAATCATAGCTTTAGATTTTGTTATCTTAATTCCCAAGCCGTGATGCATTGACCATGTTACTAAGATGTACAAATCTTGATTCATTCCATTTATTCCATGAGGCACCTCTGATGGCGAGGAATATTTTAAAGGTAAGAAAGGCAGTAGGATAGAGCACCAGCTGTGTCACTGATGTAGGTAACAAAAAGAAGAAGACTTAGAACACAGCGATGATGGACATCATATTAAATTATTGTTGACGATGACGATTTGTTATTACAGAGGACGTATTAGTGGTAGAAGTGAATCTAAAATACCGCAGTTTCTGAATGACAGAGAAAGGAAGTATTTTACTTAGCACTATTGACGTAGTAGTAAACAGATTGGGAGGTTTTCCTATGCACAAAAGTGCTAGTATTATTGGATGTCTATGGCCTTACAAGAACACTCTTGCGTGCACCGAAGCAGTATTCTACGCTATAGTTAAATTTGAATCATGAATGTAGAGGTCTTGGTAGTAGTTTATCTCTAGCCCACCTTTCAATTTGATCTTTAACAGCATATTCTAATGACCTTGAGAAAATCGGGAGAATGTAAATTCGGCAGAAAATTGTTCCACTATTCACAGTTCTAGTTTCCTTGAGAACGTACCAATACAAATTTCCAAATTATTGGGAATACTTCATAATTGATTGAAATATTAAATATGTCAATACAATAAGCTAAGTTATAAAGCAGAATTGGTTTAAAAATTGCTGTGAAATTTGGTCGTCGTTTACTTCATTATACTTGATAATAAAATTACCCACAATTTACCCAGAAGTAATTATGTTTCCAATGACGGTATGTGATTAACCTTGTTTCACAGTCGTGTGACCTACGTGAGGTGTATTATGCTATTACTTTTGAAGGTTGTTCAAAATAACGTGTTTAAAAGTTGATGTGGATTGCACAGCGGATAAAACCTTTAAATTATATTATGACGGAAAATGTTCAATTTACGTTTTTTAAGGATATTTTTTGGGTTTCGAAACACGTCTTAGAACTCAACATACTTTCAAAAAGGGTTTGGATATAAATCTACCAGCTGATATACCAGCAGAGACGTAACCCACCCCCTTCCTCGAAATCATTTTTTTTTTCGTAAAATTAGTATTATTTTTATGCAAAATTATATGCATTTCATATAATTTAAACCCAGACACACCTCGGATCTTCCCTTCCCCGAATGTTCTGAATCTCCTCAAAAACCAGCTTCTAGATACGAGTCTGTACACTCGTCCGTTGGCGCGGTGTCAAGTAGGTTGGTAACAATAGGATCGTTGCAGAGTGGAGATATGCAAAGTATTTTTTATGCTGTCCAATGTTCACGTCAAACTTTAGTGCGGATGCATACACAATTATTTGGGGTCCATTTGAAAAACTGAACTTTACATGTGGTTTGGCAATACTGAAAACTGGGATGCTTAGGAACAGAACACTCACAATATCTTACAATTGTGCTGAATAATGTCTATGGAAGCAATATGAAATATTAGATTATTTGAATAGATTGGGAACACTGACAACTTCGGCGGCCATAGTACCTCTACGCGTCTCACTACCTAACGCACATGTATGTAAAGGTTGATATAGACCAGTGGACACGTGTAGAAGTAACAGACAATCAAAATACCGAACACTCATTTTCACACACACAGATTAATTAATAAGTGTGTTTAGCAAAAGCCTTTCACCGACTTATCCGTCGACATCCTGACAGGCGTTATGAATCGGATTTAAAATTTGCGATTGCTATGATCCAAATTATCTTTAGACAACAAGCTTCGCAAATTTCCAATACGATTGATAACATCTCTGAGGATGTCAACAGGTGAAACAATGCAAGACATAATACAAAAGAAAGGATACAGTTCGTAAAACCCGATTTTCTTTATTATGGACTGGTGTCATGGAACTTAAGAGCCATTATTCAGAAATTCAGACAAGGCGTGAAAGTTGTAATCCTTGATTCTCCTAATTTTTTACTACATGAAAATAGGTGATGACATTTAGGAAGTTTCGCCCCTGGAAAAATTACCCCTGCCCAGTTTCAACTCCAAAAGTTAAAGGTCACGGACCACTATTGTTGCGAAAATGCGAACAAGGCATATAACCCAAGTTTCTGTTTACATACAGTGATAATACTATATTAGCTGATGATGACTTTTCAAAAATTTAGTGGGCACTGTTGCTTTCCGCTGTTGAGCGACAACAAAGAAGGAATTAAAAACCTTTTTTATGTTTTTAACGTATATTTTCTCACTAAGTATCAACACCCCAAAATAAATTCTCCTGAAATTTACAGTTTGTGGTCAAACTATGTGATATGAAAATATGTAGGGTCCCAATGCTGTCATGGGTGAAGGTTACTTGAAATTTAAAAATGTCCGAAATTTGCGATTTCTAATGGCAATTATCTCGAATCAGCATCACCGTGGGAAAGATCTGATTGTACCTTAGTGTCGCCGGAAATGTCTAGAAAAGTTAGGAAAAGAAAAAACAGTTGGATCTTTTTTTTCTTTATTTTCCAGGAATTATTTTTTACCATACTGTATTTCACTTCTTTGAGGCTAGTACATCTGAAATCTTTCTGCTTGCTTTCTCGGCCCCTTGCCAAATGTTTTTTTTTCCCTAGAAATATGTACATTTCTTAAATAGGAATAGCTCAAAAGAGGTACTCTTGTATTTTTATCAGAACCGATTAATTAATAGCGGCCATTTTTCTATTGCGATACATGTAAATATTTATGAATGCAGACGTTTATGAAAAGTATTCACCACCAATTTACAAATATGTTAACATCCTTCAAACTCAAACGTCTACCGTACTTTCTCCTGACAAAAATGTACAACGTGTGGGAAAAACAGATTTGTACATTTTGTCCCACCATGGGCCTACAATATGAATCTAATAGAATTTTTGGGTTTTAAAAAATCATAAAAAACCCTAAGGAAACATGTGTGAGAAGTTTGGAGGACATATGTGAAGGATCCCTTGGCCTTCTGCTGCATTTTTATGAACTGTTCGTGTCGCGTCTGAGGAAGATGTTGTTTGAACATTGGAACTATAACGTTTGCTGTGTCTTTTTACAATAAAGTTAAGGGTCAGCCAGTTTAAACTGAAATGAGACGGTGATTCCATTTTACTCTTTTTTTTTTTTAATTTCCTGTATTTTATATACAAGTTCCTGATTCCATTTTGAAGCAAATGTTATATTAAACCATTTATTTTAATTGGATAGTCTACTTTTCCGTTCCATCTGACAACAAAATCGAATCGGGAACTTGTAAATTAAATGAAAGACAGAAAAAAAATTGGAAATATTAGGTTTCGGAAAAGCTTCTCATATAAGCTTTCATATTCTGTTTTTCTTCAAATACTTTATTACTTACTGTACAAATAGATAACTTTGGTATTCAATCCCTTCCATGCAAAAAAAAAATAATCACTCTGGAAAACGGCATTGATTCTATTTCGACAATTAAATTTGGATACCATTTTAGCCACTTCGATTACTTTCTAGGCTCTTCATGTAGGTGACTAAAATTATCACGCATTCTTTAGAGCTAACAAGGATGTTTGTTTTCATTTCCTATGATAAATCAGGCCAAAAATATTACCTTCTTTCGTATACACAAATTTTGGCATATGCCGGAGTACAAAAATTGACGCCATTAATTAATTGGAAGGGATAAAAATAAAAAATACCCGTTCCCAACTATTCTCGTATAACAGACATACATATTTCAAAAATAAGGTAAATTTATGGTTAAAAGGACAATACTTGCAGCTTATCTGTTCCAAAGAGAAAGAAACACACACGTACACAACACTAACTATCCCATAGCTTTTTGCAATATTTCGGTATTAATACCGTAGACATGCTGTACAGGAAGAGAGACGCACACACGTTTCTAGGACAAAAGACTAGCATGACAGTAGTGACACGTAGCGGACGGCGTATCGTTTGGAAAACAATTGACAACTTACAGCATGTGGGTACTGGATAGGATTGTGGAAGGAAAAGTGTTGAAAATGCAGAGAAAACGGGTTAGATTTACTGAAGATTACATTTTCGCGCTTAAACCATGAATAAAGACCCCCTCCCGCAGATGCGTGTTGAGGTGCAGGTCGTAGGGGTAAGATGTTAGTTATGGCAACCAGGAAAGATTGGTCAAAATTGGGGTTGTGAGACTCGGTGTGTAAGAAGACTGGGGCATCCGGTTTGTTAGTAGTACAAAAGTGACGATAGTTAATAACACGACTGCTGAGAGGTTTCCCCCACATAAAAGGCATCACAAAATTTACAAGTTAGGATGTATATAACATTAGAGCTGTATCTCGGGGTTTAAGGTGTATCGGCAATTAGCAGTATTTATATTGATTGTGGGAGAAGAGATGAAAATGGAGCAGATCTTACATATGGCTCTCATGTATGAATGGGCGCCGGTTTGGGTTTGTGGCGAGGAAGGATTTGTACGCACTAAGATGTTTCTAAGCTTAGGTGGATGCTGAAAAACTAATCTAGGTTTGGTTGATTGTTCTTGACCCAGACATCCACATTGAGAAAAGTTGTGTTCCTCGAGAAGGACCAAGTGAACTTGACGTTTAGGTGCAGTTGAGGTTTTGCAGAAATGTTTCCTGAGACTCTTCTCCGTGGCTCCAGATAAAGGAAATATCGTTGATATAACCAAGCTAGGTGAAGGATTTGAGAGGTCTCGAGTTGAGGTGTTGGGCTCCACGCGTCCCGTGAAAATGTTGGCGTAGGAAGGGGCCATGAGAGTACCGATGCCTGTGCCTTTGATCTGCAGGAAATTGTGGTTCTCAAATGTGACGTTGTACACAGTGAGGTCAAACTGGGCTAGTTGAAGCAGAAATGGTGTGCGGTGTTTACGAGGACTTCGGCGTGTGTCGAGAAAGTGTTCCAAGGGCAGCGAGGCCATGGGTGTGGGGAATGTTGGTATAGAGTGACGTCACGTCAACTGTAACTAAGATGGTGTCAGGTGGGAGAGGATTAGAGATAGAATGTATAGTTGAGAAGAAGTAGTTGATATCCTTGCTGTAGGAAGGGAGAGCCTAGACAAAGTTTGGAGATGGTGGTGAACAACCGCATAAGTGAACCCACCAAGTAAGCCAACCAAAAAATCCTACACGCCCGCAGCCAGTTATCAACCTTTATTCCGCGCAGTTTCAGATACCCGAACACAAAGCCCTTTCGTACGGCCTTTTCTTCTTATCCTTCCCGCCATTTTGAGCAATTAAACCTACTTAATGATTTCTTCACCTTTGCTCGTAACTTCAGGTGACACTACAATGGGTCCACTCACCCCGACGCCTATCAGGGGAGAACCTCTGACATCGAAACATCCCAATCTTCACAAATATCTTTCTACTCTTGTAAAGACCCTCCCTTCTCCCTCCAAACCACCCTGTTGAACTATACATTTACTTACTCTCCAAATAAACACCTAAACCTGGCTTCACTGGCACGTTCAAATCACGTCACAACCTCACCACTAAAGAACGAAGAGATATCTCCAATTTTCATTCTAATCCATTATTATTCGCTGAGCAGTCATGAATTACTCTGCCTACCAATCCGGAGCCCTCGAATTTTGCGATCATACCTTTTCCTCGAGTAAGATCATACCTAATCCTTCCTTAATAAAACCCGCACCTACATCCAACCACATGGACCGAATGAGGGGTTGTCGCGTTCCACTGTCACTCTGTCCTGACAATTGCAGAACACCTAAAATTTACCTACTTCCCAAAATCCATATATCTGGTAATCAAAGCAGACCGATCGTTTCCAGTATTGTAACCCCCATCGAAAGAACCTCCGCCTTCCTTGACCGCCATCTCGAACCGTTTGCCCAGTTTCTCTCTTCCTACATCAACGACATCAACCACTTCCTCTCCACAATACATTCTATCTCTGACGCTCTCCCCGCTGACACCATCTTAGTTACAGTCGACGTGACGTCGCTCTATATCAAGATTCCCCACACCCATGGCCTCGCTGCTCTTGGAACACTTTGTTGACACACGACGTAGTCCTCGTAAACCAAGCATATCATTACTGCTTCAGCTAACCCAGTTGGTCCTCACCATGAACAACTTCATCTTTGAGAAACACAATTTCCTGCAAATCAAAGGTACAGCCATGGGTACTCGAATGGCCCCTTCCTACGCCAATCTTTTCATGGGGCGCCTGGAGACCTAACACCTCAAGTCGACACCTCTCAAATCCGTCACCTAGCTCGGCTATATCGACGATATTTTCTCTTTCTGGACTCACGGACCCTCAGGAAACATTCCTGCAAAACCTCAGGTGCACCTTTCCCGTCAAGTTTACTTGGTCCTTCTCGAGGGAACACATAACTTTCCTCAATGTGGACGTCTGGGTCAAGAACAATCGTGTTGAGACAGGTGTTCACATCAAACCTACCAAAAGTATGCAGTGCCTGCATTTCAACTGTTCCCATCCATACCATACCAAACGCTCTGTTCCACAAGTTCTCGTTGTCCGGGGCTCCCGCATCTGTTCATCTGACGACCTGTCCAAAATTATTTCAGTGCCCTCTCTTCAGCTCTAACTGAGCGGAGATATCCGAAACACCTCAGCCGTATAAAACTGGACCGTTTCCGTAATTACTCTAACTCCAACCGACCTCCCCGCGAAGCTTTCTCCGTTCCAAATTTTCTCACCCAGTACTGCCATAGCCTTCAAGCTCCTCAAACTAGCACACCCCATACCCATTGGGTCACCTGGAACTGAAATTATTCACGACGTGTCCCAAAATACTCTATCGCAGACCCCTGAACCTCAACACAATTCTCACCAGAACCGGGCCAATCCTAACCCCTACTCTAAAACCTGGCAAATGCAATAGACCCCGCAGTAGAACCTGTCTGATGTTTGATTCCAGTCTGACCTTCGTAAAACCTATAACTCACAAGACGTACTCTTCCGACACTCCGGCAGTTGGATATTTTCCAGTCTCATTTATCTAATATGCTGTAACCTACGTTCCGCTTTCTACGTTGGTGAACCCCACACTCCTTTAACAATCCGCATCAACAACCACCGCTACTCCTCCAAATCACAAGTTCCGCACCTCCCCATATTTCAACCCACTTCTACCACGGCTGCACCTTTGACGAAACCTTTCGGGTCAGAATCATGAAAATCCTGAATCCTGACCCACCTGTCACAATTAGAAAGAGATGGGAGCAGACGTACAACTATATTCTTTCCTCCAACCATAAACCCGGCCTCAACTGCCTGTAACTCCCTGCAACGCAGTGTCTTCTCCTTCTTCCTTTCTCTTTTCTTCGTTCCGTCTCCTGTTACACTTTCCATTTTTTGTATTGTTTCTTTACTCCCCTTTTCATTTCACCTTCATTATTATTATTATTATTATTCCCCCTCTGTTTCTTTACCCTTTTATTCCTCCAGGAAGCCCCAAACCTGCTCCTAGTAACATTCTCACTTTCTTCTCCATTTGGTGTTTTCTCCGACCCATCTGTTATTTTCGCGCCTCCATAACCTGGCCACACTGTTACCCAGCAGCATCGGCAAAATGGCGTATTCTTAACACAAGTCCCACTCCTCTCCGCTCTGTCGATCTACTCACACCATGCGTAAACAGTTTTGCGAAACGTAATCGCATTTCTATTATTAAATCTTTATATCTCTTATGCAAGAATAGTTCAGAACAGGTAGATTTTAATTTTTATCCCAACCGATTAAATAATGGTGGCGATTTTTGTATTCCGGCATATGCCAAAATTTGTGTATACGAAGAATGTAATATTCCTGGACTGATTTATCATAGGAAATGAAAACAAACATCCTTGTTAGATCTAAAGTCTGCTTGATAGCTTTAGTCGTCTACATGAAAAGCCTAGAAAGTAATCGAAGTGGCCAAAATAGTATCTAAATGTAATTATCGAAATAAAGTCAATGCCGTTTTTCAGAGTGTTTCTTTGCATGGACGGGATTGAATACAAAAGTTACCTTTTCGTACAGTAAGTAATAAAATTATATTGAAGAAAAAACAGAATATGAAGGCAGATATGAGAAGCTTGTTTCCAAAACCCAATATTTCCATTTTGATTTTTTTTTCTCTCTTTCATTTAATATATATGTTAATATACCTTTTTGTATACATAAGATGATAAAAAATGAAGGAAAAAGGAATTTACATGTTCGAATACCATGACAGGTGTACAGGAAGTTTACCATTCAAAAGAAAAGCGGTTACGTTTCACAAAAGCGTTTTCACATGGTAGGAGAGAGCGGATACGAGCGAGACTTTTGGATATAAATTTAAGAAGGAGCCGAGCAACCACGCTGAAAGATTTCGGATGGACTGGCCCCAAAGCAGTGAAATACAACATATTAAGAATGCTTTTTCCTTGGAAAATAAAGAAGACCCCACCGTTTTCTCTTTTCCTAACATTTCCAGACATCATCAGCTACAATAAGGTACAATCACATCTTCCCCACGGTGATGGTGATTCGAGATAATGGCCAATAAAAATCGCAAATTTCAGACATCTTTAAATTTCAAGTAGTTCTCACCCATAACAGCATTGTGACCCAAACATTTTTTCCATATCACATACTTTAGATTCAGCATAAACGTAAAATTTCACGAGAATTTATTTTGCCCAGTTGATGCTTAATTGAGAAAATATACGTTAAAACATACAAAAAGGGGTTTTAGTTCCTTTCTTGTTGCCACTCAATAACGGAAGGCAACAATGCCTCATTAGAATTTTTGAATATTTATCATCAGCTAATACAGCACTATCAATATATGTAAACACAAACCTGGGATAATGCAGCTTTACGGAGCTATAGCATTCTGAAGTAGGCTTTGTTTACATTTTCACAACAAAAGAGGTCCGTGACCCTGAACTTTAGGGGTTCATACTGCACAGGTGAATTGTTTCCGAATGCACAGAATTGCACAATGTTAATCTCTCATGACCTACTTACATATATAAAAAATAGGATAATAAAAAAATAACACATCTATCATACCATGTCTAAACTTCTAAATAATTGTTTTCAAAATTTCAAATAAATTGTTTAAGGTACAAAATTTCAGAATCGGGCAGTTGGTTTCGGGCGAAAGGAGAGGTGTTAACGACTATTTAGGAGACACTTAAATTGGATGTTACGTAAAATGCACAAAATTTTGCCTAAAATGATACTGTTAGCACAAATCTGAAGTGGGGCGAACCCTCTCCTTGATATATTGCGCAACCGCTGAATCCTATATTGTTACAAAGAGACAACATAACAAATCTGTTTTCTAATCAGACCATGAAATGATAACATTTTTGAAATATATGAATAAAAAGAAACCATAGACGAAAACTGAAAGGAAACTGTATTGATATGAAGATAACAAATAAATCCTGTAAACTGTTCGGAACAACGCACCTGCGAAAGGGGCTTCTGGTCCTCTAAACACTCCCCTAAGTCAGTTGTTATACTTTCGGATTCCTTCTCTTGTTTTATCTCCACATTGCTTTCTTTCTTCACACCTTCACACCTTTCACTTCCATCGGCGTCAAGTAAACGTTTAACAATTTCTATAGATAAATTAATTTCATCGTAGCTTAATTTCTTTATAAGCTGATCTATGTCGTCCTCGGGATCTGTTCCACTCGAACTGCATGGCTGAAATGCAGAAACAAAGTAGTTAGAAATAAACGCTTCTAAAGTCTATCAGTTAAGCAGCATAAAGTATTCGATGACTTTCAGCTTTTATTAGTCTTAGAAGTCGGTAATAGAAGGCTTATGTAAGAAATTGACTGTCAAATAGAATTGCAATTTCTGCGCACTCAAACTTATATCTACAGTTCCATGTAGCTAAACTAATATTCACATCAAAGAATACTAAAATGAAATATAAACCATCTGATAGAATAGCTCCAAGTTACTGTATCATGATTTAAATAAGCCACACGTGTCCAAGCTTAAGTGATAAGAAGAAGATTTTGTTTAGGTTCTATTTAAGGCACCAGAAAATTTACATATCCAAATATTATTTGTAACGACTAACCGAATATTTTTAGGCAAATACTTTAATACTTTATTTCATCTGCTAGGAATTCAAAATAATATAGGCTGATCTCGTTCCAACGTAAAGCAAAATATTTACAGCAAACACGTGTAATTAATTTACACTTATGAGATGGTAAATATGTAACAGTTAAATCTACATTTAAATGTGATTTTCTACAATACTTTGAAATATATTCAATTACAGGATTTATGGTCGTTACATACTTTTGGAGAACGGAAGCTTATATTTTACAACATTATAACTCGGAATCCTAGTGCTTAAAAATACTCTGAACTTTATTTTTCTCGGCTGTAAAAATCACACATGTTTCAGTAAAAACGTGTAACAGTTTCACCAAGTAACTAAAAACCTGGTTTCATCAGACATATTAAATCACATAAACAACACAACATCTAGGGACACAGCTATCTGCAGTTCCTGAGTAGCATCCCTGCCAGCCAACCCCGTACCGACCACACAAACTGAATTTATAATTAACAACAACCACTGGTTCCCTCTCTACCCGTTTCTACTACATTTAAGCATGCAATACCAAATTAAGCCTTGTCCTGTAGAAATTAATTTATAAGTGATGTAAGAAAATTAAGTAAAAAGAAGGTCAGAAAAATAAAAAATAAAGGAACTCTAAACTAAACACGAAAAAACTTTAACTTTTACACCAAGAATAAAATTTATTTTAAAGCTCCTTAATAACTTATTCCAGTGTTCATCAATTTCAAGTCCCGAGTTCCAGTTTTAATTCAGTAAATATACTGAATTAAATATGTTTTTTTTTTTACTCTTCAAGTCACTTGTTTCTCATGTAAATAAAGTATTATTGTTGATGATGGTAAGCTTTGTCAATTCTATATTTGTCACACGTTTTCATACGACCCTTTGACACCTTCAGGTTTTCCTGTCAAATAGTTTCTCTAATAGAAACCTGATGGGGAGTCGAGTCTTCATGTAAATAGTGCTTTCCATACTGTCTGGTTCAGATTTGCGTCAGGGAAAAATCTAATAGCAATCGGATAGATCATCAGGCTTCCTGGTGGATAGTGGAATGTACGCAGCAATCCCCGCGTTCACACTATCAAGTATTCGTTCAATTTCATTGACAGGTTTTCAGTGCTAATGGCTGTGTTTACTTTGTACAAGTCTTCCATTGTTTCAAGCAAATCATGTATACGATGGATATTAATAGGAAGGAAAGCATCTTTATTTTCTACGTTGTATTACTTGTTATTTAGTTTTTATATATGTGCAACTAGGTAGTAGAGTAGACGAAATACGTACATACACTCTCTATCCAAACATCCATCGTGATGATATTCATTGAAATCAGAATGTACATGACGGATTCTCATGTTTTTGTTTTTTTTAGTTTCAAGTTGTCTCCTCCAAGTATGGCCCTATCCCCCAACAATTTCTGTATATCACAGCCTGTGCGGGAGTGTAAGACAACAAGCCTCATTAACAAACATATTTTGTGTTTTGGAATGTAGCATAAGCAACGCAGAAACTTAAAACAAAAATTTCTTTGGGTTGTTTAGAGTAAATTAATCGATTTTACAGGAAATTATAATTTTCGAAAGGAGTTAATTACGATGT
>JAGDQP010033774.1:0-15496 GCA_022664845.1 Lepisma saccharinum | reverse complement strand
AAAAAAAAAAAACTACAACATACTTTTAGCTAGCATTAGATAACAGAGAAAAAAAGCGTACTGTTGTGACATTGGGTTGTGAATAATATGGCAAAAAGTACAACACTGAAAGCGAGGACGTGTAAATGTTCCAGCTATTCCAGCCGCGGTCGGGAATCGAACCTGGGTCTGACGTCATACCAACCTCTTTTTCTTTTACATTTTTATTGCTCAGCTGATATTCCTTGCTTTCCTGTAAGGACTATGATACCCTTTAAACTAACTAAGTTGAAAGCACACCCGAACCTCCATGCCTAGTGCGGAATTTGAACCCAGAACCTTGTAGACGCTGGCCTAATGCTTCAGACCACACGACTATACCCCGATCGGCGCAGAAGTTACCGGTTATGGTTCTCCTTTAAATCAGCATTAATGTGTTGTCCGGATAGATATTTCATTATTGGCTGTCCACTTACATCCTTTCACAGCAAATGAGACACGTTTCCCCTCGCAGATACTCTCACGGATAAATAAAATCAGATGTAAGTTATTACCAATATAACACAACTATGTTATAATTACAGGAAATGTAAATAATGTCATTTAAGTATGCCATAATTTAATAATTAAAATTTCCGTTTAAATTATGATATTGACATTATTACGCGGTTGCACCTGTAACATAAGATTTTTTTTTTACATGCGAGGCATAAGGCATGGAGAAATGCATGTTGCTCAGATGTTCTTTTTGTAGAGTGACTTTTCATTCTCACGTAATTTGTCGCCAACTTGGATTAGAGAAATCTGGAATCGATCCGAGCGGCCGGCTGTCCTGACTGAGGTTTTCCTCAGTCACACCAGGGAAATGTCAGGACAATGATAGTTCTTGGTCGACTATTTCCTGTATCCTTCGCCTTCCTTATCCCGGCCTGAGCTTTAGATCCCTGAAGACCGTAAGTAAATTCAATTGTCGCCAACACGCATATTGGAAACAAGTTCATTTCTTACAACTGTCTCAGGGTTCCTTTATTTTATTTTACTTATTTTTACAAGTATTACGATATATTACAATTCTAAAATAAGCAATTCACGTCTACTCCGCTTTAGTATCTTTAAAATTTTCTGTAAATTAAAGTGAGGATTAAGGTTCAAAAGTAAAATTGATAGCTAAGAAATACACTTGTTTTGAATTTGAATTTATTTTAAGGCCTTTAGAAAATACACCTTCTTGAAAGACTTCTTACTCGAAAGAACAGAGATCACATGGGGCTTTATATTATATTTTTTTTTTTTTTAAATAAAAATCTTAAATGGTTTTGAAATTATTTACGGCCTTTTGCTAACTTTGGCTAATACCCTTAACTTATTTTAAAACTGTAATTTTGTATTTTGTTTTCAATATTTAAAACAAAATAGGAAAAACAGATCGCATGAGTTCTACTCTAAGTTACTCGATTTTAATCGGAATGTTTCCTTAACAACTCTTTTATGTGATGGAGACATCTCTTATTCATCTCCGTATTTACTGTAAATTACGCACTACTTACAGTTAAAATAAAAATTCAGCCGCTTCGCTGGAAAAATGTCAGGCAAACCTGGCGACCGACTGGATGGAAACTTCCAGCAATAATAATAATAATAAAAAAAAAAGGAACTTTCCGTATTCTAAGAATATTTTAAGAAAGGATTTGTAACAATTTTCCCGACGTTTAGACATTTTTGGTGGTGCTTTTAACGCTTTGCTTACCGATAACGCAATGAAGAATAATTTTGACTCAGTACACTTTAGGAGTTGAAAATATTTTCGTCTGGATAATGGTCAAAGATCAGGCTTTCTCAAACTATGGTGGTACGCGTACCAGTAGTCTAGATCAGTGGTTTTCAACCGTCGGTCCGCGAACTTATTGTGTAAGTTCTCGGTAATATAAATTAATTGAATTATTTAACACTTGTTTTGTAGATGTCGACAGTTCAACATTGAGATTAAAGTTTATAATTCGTTTCTGAAAAAAAAAACCTAGAATCTGAAGATATGTTGCGAATGTCAAACAAACCTCAAATTTACTGAGATTTTCCCTGTCCTTGGAAGGTTTTAAGTATAGTTTTCCAGTTCGTGACTATTAAAATGTTGCAAAACACCGGTCTAAGATAAGAGTTTCTTAAAACTCAAACTGTATACGCGTACTAGTTAGTAGTGGTACGCGATCTTGGCGCAAAGCTAAATCGTATATACTATGTAGCTTACATAACACATGGTCTTTCGTTGAACGAGGGAGTATCTGAAGTCCATCCCATCAAAATTGATTTAAGTAATTGATTAGACTATTGATTTAAGGAAAAAAATCTGTTCATAAGCTACATATTATTCATGCAATTTCCCTGGATTTGATGCTCTCTACAAAATCTTATTTATTTGAATAGAATCAACAAATCCGTCAACTGCCACTTAGTTTTATGAGAAGAGATTGATGGAGAGGCGAAGTTAAAATACTGTAGAGAGAAACTTAAGAGGCCTTCGTGCGAGTATGTGTGAGAGAGTTCATATTTTTGTTAAGGTACTGGACAACAAGAATGAAATCTGATTTTGTGAAGGCCTTACCGCTCTTACGTAGCAACTATTCATTGGCATTAGTGTTGCCCACGAGACGAGATGAGATTTATTAGATAAAATTATGATTAATTTTTTAACTACATTTCTTGTATAATCCATTTGGAATTTACAAATTTACAAGACATTCAATTCGAAAATACGTTAAAAGTTATTAACTAACTAACTAACTCTATGGCTTATGGAACTCGCAAGTTCATCGCCACAGTAACAAACGTTCGCCATTGGATTCTATCCTGGGCAGTATCAAGCCAGTTTTCATCACGAACACCTACTTCTCGAAGATCTCTTCTAATATTGTCCTCCCAACGACGTATCGGTCTTCCCAATGGCCTCTTTCCATCGGGCCTTTCAACCAGGATAGAATATAATCTTCGTTTTTCCCCCATCCGAGCTACATGGCCTGCCCACCTTAGTCGTCTCGATTTCATTATTTTTACAACATCTGAATTATAGTTATAGACGTTAAAAGTTATAGTTCAAGAAAATAGTATATAATTGGAGATATTTTGTATTTCAGAGTAGAAAAGTGTATATAGAATTTGAACCTCTAAAAGAGTATAATACTCTTAAAAAGAGTATGTCTGGTCACCCTGTTTTTGTTTCGGGTCTTTTTTTTTTTTTTTCAAGATACTACGGCGTTCATTAATATGCTTATGTGAACTGATGTCTATAGCATATACCAGTTAGTTGATTGCGTCCATTTTTGATTGTCAAATGATGGGGAAAGAAACATTACGAATGTGGAGTAGAGCTACATATGCTTTTCATCGATTTTAAGCAGACATTTGACAGTGTAAACAGAGAAAAACTATATGAGGCAATGAGACAACTACACATACCGGACAAATTAATCAGACTAATCAAAATTACGATGAAAACAACGATAGCCAAAATAAAAATCAGTAACAAAATGAGTGACTGATTTGAATTTAACACAGGAGTCAAACAGGGAGATGCACTTTAAACCACGCTATTTCTGAAAGCATTACATAGGACAGTTAAGAAAATAGACCAAAGAGGGACAATATATACGAAATCAACCCAAATATGTGCATATGCCGACGACATAGTCATAATAACAAAATCTAAACAAAGATTAAGTCAAGTATATCAACAACTGGAAGAAGAAGCCAAGAGCATCGGAATGAGAGCAAAACAAAATGCATGATGTCAAGACATGAAAACAGAAAGCAACCACAGGAACTGAACACAAGAAAGAAAACTTTTGAAGGAGTATCAGATTTTAAATACTGGGAAACATATTAAAAAACGACAATAAAGTACATAACTGTATAAAGGACAGGGTACAAGCAGGGAATAAAGCGTATGCAGCCAACCACCACATGATGAAAAGCAAAAGCATAACAAGATCTACTAAAACTGCAAATATATCAAACACTAATTATTAATCCAATAGTAACGTACGGAGGAGAAACGTGGACACTCACATCCTCAGAGGAAAATGCCCTTAGAGTGTTCGAAAGACGAATTTTAAGGAAAATATCTGGACCAGTAAGCGAACGAGGAGAAATGGAGGATAAGATACAATGAAAAATTGGATAGACTGATAAAAAGAGACGACATAGTGTAGTTTATAAAAGGACAACGCATACAATGACTAGGACATGTCGAAAGAATGGAGGACTCAGCCATGCCCAAAAGAATGCTCAAAGGAAAGCTATACACAACAAGAACAGGAGGAATGCCAAGAACGCGGTGGCTGGAGAACGTACAAGACGACCTACGTATAATGAAAGTCAATGGATGGATGGAGAAGATGAAGATCAGTGGAGGCTGATCGCCAAGGAGGCCAGGGCCCACCCAGGGCTGTAGCGCCGAATGGTAAGGTAAGGTAAAGTTGAGGAATAAACTGTCTTAGTTTCCATATTTTAATGATTTTCTTTTTTTGGTAGTGGTTGGGGGGGGGTGTTTCTATGTATTGTTCACCAGTTCTAGTTTTTGATTATATCTTTTTCTTGCCTTCTTCCTCCTCCTTTGTGTCTTTTTCAGACCACTTTATATCCCCCTGTGGTTTATGCAACCACTTCACGTCATAGCTGTAATTATACATTAGAGGTGCCGGTAATTTTATTTCGCACAGTTTGCAACCCTACATACATGTGGAGTCAAGGAACAGACGATACGTACAGAAAGTATAGAAATGAAAGAATAGGTAATAATTAATTAGTTAGTCGTCTGAATGCAATGTTTTCACTTCTTACAAAGGCTGCTCATAATGATTGGTTTTCTGCCCAAAGGCAGGTCCTGACCCGAAGATATCGATGATCGTCTGCCATTGCCTTCCATAGGCAGGGCTTTTGGTTCCACATGCTCGGGAACAAAATGTTGAAAAGAGGAAGAGGCTATATGATGCGTGTCAGCATTTTATCTCAATCGGTTAACTATAATAATAATAATAATAATTTTGTAGAAATTCGCATATAATGTAGGTACAGTCAATTTGAGCAGAACTTTTGTTAGCTTGGGATCTTGTGTAATATGAGATTTGACTCGTGTTTTCAAAAGCAAGGTAGAAGTTTGACTTTTGGATGTATGGAGTAAGTCTGATGACGGGTTGAACACGTGAGTCTTATATAGAATTGTACAGTCACGGAAATAATTATGTACTGCGGGAGTCTAGCATTTATTTAGACTATGGCCTTTCATTTAGTTTCTGTTTACCTTATTTTTATGAGCTAGATAGGCACCCTTTAGACTAACCATGTCACATCTATTAGTCACACATGTCCAGCTTAATCATAACTACCTGTCTGACCAATAAATATAATTTAAATACAAAAGCTAAATGTTAGTTTTTATTGAACTCCCGCAGTATATATTTCCGTGACTGTACCTGATTATTAACGGATATAGATGCTTCGTAGTTGTGCGAAAGTCTCAACAAACTTCTTGTTCCTCCTTCGTTAAGTGTAACAAACTATGCATATAATTTCTTCGTTATTGCTCCACTGAAAAGTAGCTTGCGTTTCTTGTAGAAATTAAATTATTTCATCCCTATATGTAACAGAAACATGAATTAAACTTTAATGAAATCATAGTCTCCGCTTAAAGATTCTTAAACTAAAAGATTCACAGCGTATACCCTGTGAAAATTCTGGGACTACAACACTGGCCATAGGATGAGTATATGACGTTCCTATACACGGGATATACACTTTGACATGGGCTTCGAACCGCTTGTGCACCCACCGGGAATCGAATCTTGGACCCTTTGATTACAAAGCCAGCAAATGGTACCGCTCATCCACAGGGGAGATTATATTGTATATATATATATATATATATATATATATATATATTCAAGAAAATTATCCAAGTACAATTCGATGGTTAAATTGATGTATATATTTCATACTGATAATTGGACAAAAATAATATATCAAATACTATTAAGATACTTCTGTCGGTCTATGCAAGTAACAAATTCGTCGGGAAACAGATCTTAACCATAATAAAGTATAATTAGGAGTGAGAACTTGCAGTAATGTAATCTCCATTTTGATGGTTTGATTACGAAGACTTCAATAATATAAACTCATTTTAACTTCAAACTAAAGTAAAAATATTTATGATTATGAAAGTTGGCGGACTACACTACAAAAAATAGCTGTGTTAATTCAACACAATGCGGTGTCCCAGCGTGACTACCACTTTTGTGTGTTAAATCAACACAACACACGGTGTTGATTTCGGTACTAGGAGAAAAAAAAGTTACGGCTGCAGCTAGATTTGAACATGGGCTGCTGAGTTAGAAGTCAAGCGTCTTACCAACCTCGCTAAATCGTCAGACAGAAAATGCACTAGATGCAAACGATATTTAGTGAACAACATTAGAATTAAACGACTACACTATAGGTTTAAACAGTGTAGAGGATCAAATATATGTTGCTGAATCCCCAAAACTAACTAAGTTACTTGCACGTCTTATCACATGGTTTAATCACTTCCTATTTGTCAATTGAGAACCAGAATTCCCATTCATTGAGAATATTCTATTTCTATGAAAGCAAGCAAGATGGCGACAGTCAAACACTTGACCAGCATTCCTGCTTTCTTATCGTAACAACATGTCAAATGCTGGGCTTGCTTTCATAGAAATGGAACATATTCTCAATAAATGGGGATTGTGATCCCTAATTGACCAATGGAAAAGTGATTAAACCATGGCTTAAGTCGTGAGAGTAACTTTGTTTATGTTTGAGTTTCAGCAAGATTTTTTATCCTCTATATTGTTTCAATCTAGTACTTTTTCTGTCTGACGATTTAGCGAAGTTGGTAAGACGCTTGACTTCTAACTCAGCAGCCCATGTTCAAATCTAGCTGCAGCCGTAACTTTTTTTTCTCCTAGTACCGAAATCAACACCGTGTGTTGTGTTGATTTAACACACAAAAGTGGTAGTCACGCTGGGACACCGCATTGTGTTGAATTAACACAGCTATTTTTTACTGTGTACACTGGCAGATGAACATAAATTGCTAGAGTTTGAAAATAGAGTTTTGGGAAACATATAGAAGACAAAACGGGACGAGATGAACGTAGAATGGAGGAGACTGCATAATGAACTCCAAACATTTTAGGATTCACCTGATATTATTATAAGTATAATAAACCACAACGGACTCAACGGCAAAGATGAGCAGTGCATGTAGCTCGGATGATAGGGAGACGGGGACGAAGATTCCATCATGGTTTGGAAACATGAGGTAAAAGAGGCTGTTGGGAAGACCGAGACGTCGTTGGGATGATAATATTAAGGGATCTTTGAGAGGTAAATGTTCAAAATGAAAACTGGCTTGATCTTGCATAGGATAGAATCCAGAGGCGAGCGTTTGTTACTGCGGTGATGAACTCTCGAGTTCCGTAAGCCATAGAATTAGTTAGCTCGTAGATAATTTACGATTTCTAAAATAAAACAACTTACTGTCTGTTGATCTTTCATTTTAATATATATATTGCAATTTTTCTTTCGAATTGTATTGCATTTTTTTTTCCATCTCGAAAACCTTGGTGTGAAATAGATTATTGTAGTATCTGGCACATTGCATAACTATATTGGTGAACTTAAAAGAAACCGAAATGGTTTTAGGACACAATTCCCTCCAAAAATTAGAGGGATTTATTCTCTTAATGAGCCCATACTTCGACAAATAACATTGGAAATAAAATATATTAATTAGATTGCACTGTTTCTAACCGTTTTTCTGAAGACTCATGACAGCTGTTTCATGAATAATTTTAACAAGCCTTGATACCGAACAACTATGAGATCAGATCCACAGGTGTCTGTGAAAAACAAATGCTAATTTAGTTTTTATTAAAAGTAATCGTAATTAGCTATTGCAAAAAACTTATTGGTAATTAAATATGTACTTTAAATGATGTGTCTATTATATTCTGCTCATAATGAATGTGCTATAGGTTATAATATTTTTTTTCTCTATATTATACAAATTCAAACATGCATATGTATTACGTATACAATAATATATTGATTCCACTGTAAGAGAGATATCTTCATTCAGCTTCACATGTTTTTGTTTTATGTCCGATGGGAAATTTCCAACAATTACCAACGTTAAAGACGTTGTGGCCACAAACAAGAAGATTACAACAATCGTAATTAGACTTGATTATCTCCACTTACGAGACAGTATATCTAAGCCGAACAGAAAAAGAAAAATCAAAACCGGTTATTTCAAAACATACTATATATTTGTCAACGATACAAACTACTACTGCTAAAACCTGTTAGAAAAACAAATTTTTGTATTGACATTTTTTTTTTTATGAGCAATTGAAATGAATAATTTTGTCAACTACTGTCTTAGTTGAGCGACAGAGTTTTCAGGGTATCCTAACTATATTGGCCTTTATTTGTGCAGAGAAATGAAAAACACATTTTTAAACAACGTATTGTTCGCACAACAAGTGATTATATATTGTTTAAGGAACAACCAAAAATAAAAAAAAAAAAAACACGAACAACAATGAGGGAAACAGCATTTAAAGAAGAAAATTATTCTCCTTTTCCTTCCCCGGAGACAGCGTTCCAAGAACTGAAGAAATATTACCACGTACTAATACGTTGCAATAGGAAAATAGTGACGCGAGCATTGCCGGAAACAAGCCCAATGCGTCGCCCAACTTTCTTGATGAAGTTGAAGCCCTCGGTGCTCCAAGTGCCGCTTGACTCGATTGCAATGGCAATGAAGATGAATTTATCTAACAGGGTACTACTGTATTTTCGTTTTTTTTCTCGACGGGAAGCAGCACCACCAGCTCGCAAAGAGCAATGAGGATGACTCGAGAGGGCAAACATATCAACACAAGTAAAATCCCATAATAAAGATCTTCCTCTTTTGCAAGGCACTAGAGTCATACCGTCAGGTCTCTTACCATCGGAACGAGTACATCCAGATGGTTCACGCACTGAAGTTACTTCAGCTGAAATAAGCGCACGAAGAATTATGTCATTTACACTGGCATGACGCATGTGTCTATCAGCACTACGAACACAAGAGAGACCGTGAAGGCCTTGTTGATCTACGAACGCCCCACAAGCTGGACAATTGTGAGGTACACAGACATCAGCTCCTAATCGTAAAGCAACAGCAATACGAAAATTTTCATTGGATAAGTGGAGGTCCAGAGGAGAAGAAGGTAGGGCCTGAAGCCAAACACCAGAATCTCTAGAAAAAGCAGCAAGAAGTCTTGCTTCATCCTCAAGACAACGGTGGATTATAGAAGAAACGATTGGATGCGTTGAATAATTGGATCATCTCAAATGGCCTGAGAACTACTGCAGTCTAAAGAAGGAGAATCCATGCCGGTTAAACAAGACCACTGAGCTTTACAATCATGAATAGCCGCGTCGGGATCAAGGCATAAACCCGGAGGAAGGATAGACTCAACAAGACATCGAGAGCCATGGAAAAACGCTAAGAAAGGCGGAATCGCCAAATCCATGGCCCGACGAGTACCAAGTCTACCTGAACGAAGGGGCAAAGTGGCCTGAAGGCAGGCACTATTACTCAAAGAGCAGTCATTTATTTATTTCTGATTGTTGTTTTAACTTAACAATGGAAACAATGTTTTTATTTCATTGTTATAAGCAATAAAATTACTGTTTTCGTTCTTAAGATTGAAAAAAAAACTCTGCAAGAACTAGTATGTCTCACCTAAAAACAGGAAGGTTGGGGTAGCCAGTTAATTTTACTACACAAACAACGAGGAGCCTAAATTATGGCTATATTCTAAGACCTTTAGCCTTGATATGAATTAGACATTTCTTTCGATATATTATCCAAATCTTGGCTTAGTTGTCGTTTGTTTTTTTTATCGTGTATTATTACATTCTTTTCTTTAGTTCACAATGGTTCGTGGTGTCCTCAAATCTTGTAACGTTAATTTAACTCATTTCCCGAAGTCATACAATGATGAAATTTTGCACAGCGACATAAGTCTGATAACAATACAATATTCCATTGTTACTTCCATATATTGCTATATATTTATGTATTTTGAATGCATTTTAATACATGTATATACTCCTTTATCCTAAAATAAATACTAGCCTGCAACGATCTTGGGTTTGGCTGCTTGCAGAACACTTTAGGATTTGGGTCACAAAACATTATCTTGAGAAAAAGTATCCGAACACCGAAATAACTCGAAAAAATAATTAAAATCTCTTTATAAAGACTTACTTTTCTTAAACAATTCGTACTAAAAAGTAAAAGAAAAAAATGTTTATGCATGACTGAAAAGAAAAGCATGGGGCGAGCCAACTGAAGAATTTATAAAGTGTCTGTAAATGAGAGCACGCTCCATGCTTGTCCTTTAAGTCATGCACAAACAATTTTTTTAAATATTTTTTTTAGTACGAATTGTTTAAGAAAAGTATGTCTTTAAAAGGTTTCTTTTGTTTTTTTTATTTATGTTGTTATTAATCCTGCTTTGAGCCTGTTCCACAAAACATTCTAGTGCCGAGTTTATATCTGAATCGTAGGTAAAATAATTATAGTCTGTAAATTCCCATCCTCTTTACTGTTGTCACCGGCAGGAAAGAAACGAAGAGAATAGGGACTCACGGTATCTAACTATTTTATGTGTGACTCATAGGCTCAAAATGTTTCAAGCAACTGGCCCTATACGTAGTACATTTGTATTCTTCATAGCGTGATATGTTCCTACTATGTGCTTGTAGTATTACGTTTACAAGTTATGGGAGAATAGAGGCTGATTATGATAATTGAAGATTACACGAGGGGGAAAAAAAGTGGGGGCTGCCCAAGAAATAAAAGGTGATTTCTCGTCAAACGGATTTTAAAGTCTAACTTCCATTTACTCCCACGTATGTAGATAATATTCTGCTACAAATTATTCATTATTTACGCATTTGGATTGAAACATTCCTAGCCGTTGTTCAGTACTTATTAGGAGTGCAAACTCATTTCCCTTAAAAGTAGACATCTCCCCTTCTTTTCCCGTACTCTTCAATTGTTTTTCTGGTCAGAAAATTATCTGTATGATCCAAAGGCTTGAGCAGTATGAACCGACGGTTGTTTGCTACTATCTTCCGTTGAGGGGGACGGAGATAAAGTCCTAAAAACAGATCCTATAGTTTGCGGTGTATTCCGAGCTACTACTTCAGGACAGGCGGAAGCCATGTTACTGTTACCGCGCATCGAGCCAGTACTTCCCCAGCAATCGAACTCGGGACCATCTTCTGTCGGAGGTACTTATTAATAGTTGCATGTCGTATTGTTTCTTTCTTGCAAAAAGCTCAATTTCTTTCTCTTTTGTTATTATCTTAACGTTTTTAAAACCTTATTTTTTTTTTACATTATCAGTGTTTGTGACAAAAGTCTTTTTTTCCTTTAGATAAAAACGTTCAGTGTACAGTTTGACCTCACGTTGTCTGTTATGATAATACTGAGTTGAGTTTTTTTTTTTTTTGTAAGAGAAGAAAATTACGTAGGGGGAGCAAGTTTGAAAAAAAAAAACTTTTAAATGAAAGTCATGCGGGCTGTGGATCCGACTTCACAAGGATGAAACTGACAGTAGTCATATCAAAACAACGATAATGCTTGTTGATAAGCTGCAACACAAAGGAAATAACAAGAGGTTTGTACGTATAGAATTAACGAAAGCTTTTTGTCTTTACTGAGTGAATGAAGCCATTTTGACTTAACTAAAGGACCCCCACACATACCCTGCGTACATGAAGCAGCGTCGCAGTCGAGTTCGTGGTAGGACTATGGAAAAAATCAAGATTGATCGCGCAACGATTTCTGCAGCAGAGTTGCCAAATCTAGTGAATTTTCCATAAATTCAGGGAATGGAAGGAAGATCTAGAAAATATATAAAGAATTTTCAACTTCGAACAAGTAATTCGACTGTATTAGAATTCAGAACACAAAGTAAGGAAATAAAAGAACTTTTTACCTATTCAAATTGACTTTCAAAATTAAAACTTGGGGTGGTAATTTTCTGGAAAGTTTTTTTCTACTATATTTTATTCGGAAAAATTTCTGCTGATAAAAAATCATTTTTATTCAACAGTATTATTTTTTTTTGTATTCTTTCATTATAGTCTAAAATACGAGAGTAAATATAGTAAATATCTAACTATTTTGAAGTGTATACACACTAAATCAAAAGAACGAAATTCCCACGCAATTAAATGATGAAAATGTAAAAGGATTTTAAAAGGGGACATTTATTCAAACGTAGTAAGAAAGAAAAGTAACGTGCTAATGACTGAAAAAAAGTAAAAGAAAAAAAAATTAAGCTCAGGAAGATTTGAACCCGGTACCTTCCGGCCAGCTATCCAACACCTTATCCCCTCAGCTAGCCCCGACAGCGATAATACGACTCCGAAATGGTTTCTTTCGTCTCGTCAGGTACTTGAGAACAACGTTCTAAGTTTAATTGTACACTCCTGATGTCTTCTGGAGTAAGATTATGTACAAGTAAGAATGATATTTTTACTTCTGTAGTACGAATTCTGGTATCTTCTCATATAATTGTCTAACAGAAAAGTTTTCTGTTGTCATTATTAACTGAACGCAACGCTATAAATTTCACAGTGTAGCTCACAAGGAAGGGTCACGGTTCTCAAACACACAAATCCTATTCACACCTAATACATTACAAGCAACATAACGAGATATGAAGATTACCAAAGTTTAAGGTGCCATGGTCCAGGGGGAGGGGAGCTAGGGGCTCCGGAACTTCGAATGTCACTAACATGTATATAAAGGCAGTAGGGAGGTTTTAATGGAATATCTTGAAAACGGGAAAAGTAATCGAAATAAAACTTGCACAGCATATAACTGACCACAAGTAGTAACAAAAACCATAGGCAGTGTTGCCATCTAGGAAGCAGTGTTGCCAACGCACAACAAAGTTACAATTTTTAAATAGCTTTATATACCAATTGATGCACAGTGGAAAAGTACTGGTAATAGAAAAGAAGAAAGTACAAGTTGGTTGCACAGTGTTGCAAACTATGGAAGATATATCACAGCAACACGAAGTTTGCAACACTACGGTACCAGCGCTCACAATGTTCTTTTGTTTGTTACTAGTGCCTTTTAAATATATCTTACTTGACACGTGGTTCCATTCAGTGGTGACAATGCTTTCACTATTCCCCAACCCTCGGTAGTATACGTGCTGATTAGCGTTTTTACTGTTGTTCCAGATACCAGCATATTGGCCTGTGTCTCCGCATATATTTTCTAACCCGACAACTTTCAACTCATATATTTTCCATAATTTGCAACACTGTGCAACCAACTTGTACTATTTTCTTTTCTATTGCCAGTACTTTTCCACTGTGCATTAATTGGTATATAATGCTATTTTTAAAAAAATGTAACTTTGTTCTGCGTTGGCAACACTGCTTATGGTTTTTGTTACTACTTGTGGTCAGTTATATGTTGTGCTAGTTTTATTTTGTTTAATTTTCCCGTTTTCAAGATATTCCATTAAAACCTCACTACTGCCTTTATATACATTTTTGTGACATTCGAAGTTCCGGAGCTCCTAGCTCCCGTCCCCCTGAACCATGGCACCTTAAATTTTGGTAATCTCCATATCTCGTTATGTTGCTTGTAATGTATTAGGTGTGAATAGGATTTGTGTGTTTGAGAACAGTGACCCTTCCTTATTAGTATTTCGATAGCCTCCGCAGTTACAAACGGCGGAGAACAAAGTTGAATGTTTTAGCCATAATGGATTGTAAATCACTCTTAAAAAGATGAGAAATAAAGCACTCAAAAAGGTAAGAAATCGAAGAAATAAACCACTCAAGAAAAAAAAGATGAAAAATCGCTCTTTCATGTTTGAAGAATTAATGAGAAATCGCTTTTTCAAGTTTTTTTTTTTAATAAATTACATCCAAAAGAACGGAATTCCATCTAAAAAATGCACATTTTTTCATACAAGACGAGAAATCGGAAACCGCACTCTTTTCGACTGAACATTTCACTCTAAAAGAACGAAAATTCCATGAAGGAAAATTACCACTTTGTTTTTTAAGGTAATGAAATTGATAGATTTACGTCAGTTTGAAAAAAAAGGAAAACGATGTTCATTTTTCACCAGTAGGTTACAGAGTAAATTCTGGTTTCATCTTCATTACTTTTTAGAATTTAACCACGAAGATGCTCTTGCTTATTTTTGATGTGTTAGAAATAGCGTCCACTGTCGGTAACTTTGAACATATTTGCCATAAAATTTGGAAAGAAAACAACAGTAATCTCTATAAATATAAAAACGAAAGTGACAGTGTTTGTGTGACCATCACGCCAAAAGTACTTGAATGAGTTTTCACACATGCTCAGATAATGGACCCGACTGGGATGTTATCGTATCACTTTGATTCTAAAATTATTATCTTCAGAGATAATTGACCATCTATATAATTGTCCCATTGAATTCCAATAAAAAGCAAAGAACGCGGTAACCCACACTGCAATGTTGTTCAACGGGTTGACTACCTCCAAGTTGTCAAATTTGGCATAACTGTCAATTGAGGCAGTGAAAGGAAAAATGGTGTAAGTCACTTTTTTTTAATATTGAGTTAAAATCACACCTGCATTCTCAGTATTCAAATCTATTTGATGGAAAAGTGGTGCAAGTCGTAACTCTCTTGCTAACCGAATAGATAGTAGCAGTTGGAGTTCATCGTAGATTTCATTAGAGTAGTTTTACTAAATCCTTTTGTTTCTGAAATTGACTTACACCACTTTTCCTTTCACCGCCTCAATTCATTAACAACGGCTATCTTAGGTAACACACACCCCTAACACCCTTAGGGTTGAGAAGGAGTGACATGTATTTTATTCACCCCACACCAGCGGGTGGGAAGATCAGCTAGTGTTAAGTCCAAATTGATGGACGGAATTAAATGATAAGAAGGAAATGACGTATATACTCCTACTGGTTATCAACTTGAAATTTTCAAATAAGAAATGTGGTATTTTCCCAATTGTTTCCAAATGTTCAATATCGTATTAACTTTCAGAGGAAATATTTTTCAATAAAAGTAATTTTGATGGGTTGGTAACTACGATGTGAACAACTTTTCGGAAAGTATGTAGGATATTGAAAAACAATATTTAATTATAAAAATGTATCTAATTACACAACAGAATGCCAAAAAAAAAAGGTCTCAAATTAGAGGAGAAATATGTTTACTTGAGAATTTTAAATGAAAAGTTCGTCATTTTTCTAAATTATTGTTTACTTACAGTAGTTGTCTAATATTCTCAACGATTTGGAATCAACTGTAGATATAGAATATGAACAGTGAGCTCTCAATCGGAAGAGAATATCCTGGAATGTTTCGTGTAAACATAGTTTAATGTTCAACA
>JAGDQP010033773.1:0-20493 GCA_022664845.1 Lepisma saccharinum | reverse complement strand
CCAAGCAATTATTGCAATCAATACCATTATTCAAATTAACTCATGATCGTAAAGCGTCCTGCCGAAATTCTTCATCAACTACAAAAATCTTATATTAATGTATAAAGAGAAAGACGTGGTACCCATTACTAATAAAATACTCGACTGCCATTTCAATTTTAAGCCAATATTGAAACTAAAATCTTTTATATTTGATTTCCCACTCTAGCTTCGAGTCATATTAAGAAATAACTTACGATATGTAAATCAAAAGGATATTAAAAATGGAACAAATGATGAATAATCAAGAGTGGAAGATCAAACATTTATATAATATGTACTCTCATTCATTATTTGCTTAGGCCATAGTAATGGTAATTTAATATTTTTATAATTTGTATATTCTTCACAGTCAAGTGTTGCAATCTTATACAAATTATCTTCAATTATATTTGTTCAGGTTTATATTATTCCAACTGGTATACAATTAAGCATTCTGAAAATTCATACAAAATATAAAATCAGTTTAGAAAGTTCTAATCTAAAAGAAAATAGATTTTGAAATTGAAATGATTTACTAAACATAGATTTTTCACGCTTAAGCTCGCAGCGAAAAATTTTTCTCGTATATACGAGGGTAGTTCAAAAATTTTACTTCCCTTCAGTTGTAAAATTTTTTCTTCGGCAAGGGAGAGATGTAGTAAGCTCAAATTGCACCCTCAATTTTTTCTTTGAAATTTGAATTGTTTTCTCCTTCTTCACTTACAAACTAAAATTGAACGTTATTTTTGCTTTTTATTTCAATGTCAACTCCAGAAAGAAAACGAAAGTTCTCTTTTTCTTTCTTTTTTTCTCCCCAACCTCAGGTAGATTCTGGAAACACCCCAGGAGGACTGTAATTCATTCGTTCTGTTCCTATCCACGTATCTAAGAAAGAAACCCCTCTTCTTTTATATTTTTTGTTGCGTTTCTTCAAAACAGCATCGAAGAGTCATAATTTTGTTCTGGACTTAATTTAACCATTTCAATTCATATAGTCAAGGACAGTTTAGTCACTTTTGCTTTCGGTATAAAACTCTTGCTTTCGATTGAAATCAACCCTTTCCCACGAACATATATTTGAGCTTTCTCAGAAATGATATTTTTTATACTTCTTTCATAAATGCAACGTTTATGTTTTTTTTGTTTTTTTTTCGTTCTGCGTATCTATTGTTAAAATAATGCTTGAAATAAGAAAGTGTATGTCTCACTGGAGGATATGTCAAATTTATATTTCTGTGTGATTTGTACTTCCCTATGTTGTATCCAAAACAGAGATTCTTTGAGCAAGATATAACCATAGTTACAACGTTCATATGTTACAAGTGTCAACTATACAGAAATTGTATTGTGTTACCAAGATTCTTTTATCTGTAAACTTCTTGTTCTGAATGTAACCAATGTAACCTCCTACAATGCTAAGATGTGAATCAAATTTATGTTTCCCATATTGTAATGTTCCAAAGATGTAGAAGTTGACAGTAAGATACAGGCTCGTTAAACACATTTGAAATTCAAGACACATAATCCCAAATTCCAAAACCTATATTTCCCACGAGATTATTCCTACTCCATTATGCCTTAGGCAAAACCAGGCCAATGAAGGAATACTTTTAGAAGAGAACCATAATCTCCCACTACAGATGGAGGACCATCCAATGACCACAAGTGGAAGTTACCGGAGTATGAGTTTTGCAGCATTTCCTCTCCTTTGCCTCTACGGAAGTAACGAACCATAAGTAAGGACGCATGCGCAAGTCACTACTAGACTTCGCTACAACGAGCCCTTCGGCAAAGTAGAACGAGCTGAGACTTACATCCAGCTGACTGGGGACTGTCTCTATGACGTCATTACGTATCCAATCTTCACGATTAGAATCGTATCCACCCAATTACCAAATTATTGGATAATTGAAGAAACAGAGACAGTTCAACTCCGCCCTAGAGATATCTCGTTCCTCTCCGAGAATCTCGAGAACTACGGGAAAGTTGGAGTACAAAAGATGGACTCTGAGACTAGGAAATTCAGAGACCAGTCCAACACCAGACACAATCATGTAACCTTAAGCGATTCCTTCTGCGTCGCGCTAGCGTCGCTTTCCTAAAACCAAGCTAATCCTACCTACAGAAGCTAAAATCCTCAACGACCTAAATACCTCGTTATTCCTGGTACCTGTGTCTGGTCTTTCCGAAGTTTTACTGAAAGTCGGTTGCCGCGCTTCGAACTCACTGACCACCAAGAGCTGTAGAGGTGCAGCTCCACCACCATCACCACCGTCGAAGCTTGCCTGCAGTTCCAAGTCGCCGTCATGGAAGCCATGGTGACTTCTGGCCGAAACTTTGCCTTTCCTAAATTCCAAACTTCACAACATTTTTCTAAAAACATACACTCATAAGGCAAAACTCCTGACCTATAACACCTTGAACTGCTACATTCTTTCATTCAAAGACAGAAACTGTTTCTAAAGCCTAAACGTCTTACTCTCAGCTCACAAACTCAAAATTTATAAAATCTCTATAAGCAAATAAAGAATGTTCTTCCATCTAAGAAAAGGAACTTCTGATTTCAGACCAGAACTAATTGATTGGGTAGCTATCAAGCTTTCGACCGTCACAAGTTCCCACGTACCTCTTCAATAACTCTCAAACAACTTCTAAAATTCTCTTATTCCAAGAATACAGTCAAATTTCTTGGAATATCTATTTTGTTTTGACGCTGTCTTCCAGAAAAAGAAGAAAGAAAAACGCCTCCGCTCGACCACGCGTCAATATTAATAGTAATAATAATAATAATAATAATGTATATCTAATATAACAATGTGTATTAGTGCCCATCGGTCCTTCCTTGCAGTATTAGTTTTGTAATCAATAATGGATAACTGCTGACTGACTCAAACCTGTTCAGCAAATGTTTCTTTATGAACAACGTAAGTGGACGGAATGCATCTTTTCTCATGTAAACGAGTAACAATATTTTGTGTTTTCAAATTCAAGTTCACCGTATAATTGACGCTATATTAAAAAAAAAAAAATTTTAGACATGAAGTATTTTCGAATGTTTAATTATTGTCAGACAATATATTCGAGTGCTTAGAAATTAAAACTTCTTACATGAAAGTAGTTTTGTGATCATGTGTGTTTTCTGAAGTCATTGTAATATTTTCAAATACGTTTGTTCTTTCTGCTGCTGTGGCCTTTAGTGTAAGAAAGTGTGTTTTCTTTCATCCATCCATCTTATTTTCCTGTCTAATATTGTACGGATTTTAGCCTTCTGTAGACAGACAACGTAGGACGCGAAAGTCGAAAGCTTCTTCGTAATTTCGAGTCTCTCGACAAGCGATGTGACATTCGAGGAGTAATAGAAGTCGAGAACGGAGAGGTGAAGGTAATTTTGTTTCGATGTTACTAACGCGTGAAATCTAGCAGAAAGGTAAAAAGAAATGAAATTAGAAAGGAAAGTGAATCGTCAGAAGATTTCTGAGCGTTTTCTTTTTTGCATTGTATAGACCCTTTTCTTTCGTACAAATTAAATTGCTTTGACTAGTTCTTAGCCAGTTTTTAATTATTTGACTTTTGTTCATGAGATTTAAAAATAAACCTAAGAATTTTAACGTCTTTCTGTCGGAATTAATAGTCTAATTGGCTGGCTCTGCTGTAAAGTAGCGACGATAGCGATATTATTCTGACATATGCCAGTGTCCTATTTGTACAGGTTCCATAGAGGGGGAATTTTTTCTCAGAACGTAGAATACCGTATTTTAATTCCGTTCATATCCCAGACTAGGCTTGGAGGATATTTAGGAAAACAAAGCCAGGGAAGATTTTTGCAGAGAGGGGGAAGTCCCAACCATCCCCAGCTACAACACCGGAAATATTTCCTTTAGAGTTCGATAATTGAATTATGGTGATTGTCAGTCCTCCTGTCCATTCTTAATATTGTTGTGTAAGGGTAACGGCACACCAAAATATTAAGTTGGATCAGAGCGGACATTTTTTTGTCTATTAGCTGTGTTAAATCCATATACGCGTACTTAAATGATGGTGCTCACACCGACTGAGCGTGAACCAGAGTGGAGCTGAGCGAAGCATACATGAATTATGGGTTTAGTACGGCGCAGGTATCCTCAGCTACAACTTACTTTTCAGGTGTGCGTCTACCCTAAGTTAAAATTAAGTGGTCGTTAGGAACCTCGAAATATCTTACGTTTTATGTCCCATTTCTTAGTTTTGTGCTTCGTTCATAATAAGCCTTCGCGTCCTTCCAAATCATTCACGACCCCAGTCTGGAAACCACTGTTGTAGAATATAGAACATGCTCTTGGCGAGTTCTAATTTTATCATTTAAGGACACAAATTAGACGATTTATTGTGGGCTTTTAATTGTAAATACAAGCTCATGTCAAGTGTACTATAATTATGAGAGGTAGCTATATTTCTTAGCTTTTCTTTCTCTTCCGAAAAATAAGTTCTGATTTATGGTTATTCTAATTTATGATTTCTGGTCAGTATTTTTCGTCAGGTGCACTGCAGGATCTGAGAATGGTCATTAATTAATCGCGGGATATTTCCTTGATTTTCATATCCGTTACATCAATATTTACATTGCATTCAAGCTACGGAAGTATTAAGTATAAATATTCTATTTATCTTGAGCTTCAGGTCAATAGGCGTGTATCAGGAATCGAACTCGGGATCATCCGTTATTTCGGAGGCGGAAAGCAAAGATCAAACAGTTATTTTAAGTGCAGTAATCATAAATGAAAGCTTTAAGAGACTGCAATCATTAGTATTAGCCAATAATGTTTTTCTTAAATCCGGATATTTAAAAATAATAATAAGAAGAAGAAGAAGAAACTCGATATCCTCTTGAATAAGGATACATTTGATGATTTCCAATAAGAACAAAAATTGTAGAAAAATAAATATTTGAATTTGAACACAATATAAAGTTTGATTTTAAAAAAACGAAGCCCGAGGTTGAACGAAAATAGTTTGGCAAGAACCAGAAAACAATAGATCTTTTTGAGATTCACACACCTTGGTGTGACTGATGATAGTATGCCTAATAAAAGAGCGAAGTAGCCAACGCGCGTTTGTTGTGTTATGTAGCGTGGCGACCTGTGTTCAATTCCAAGGAGACTCCATCGTTGTTGTACTGGTATTGAGAAGTAGTGGACGCACTGGAGAATCATCATTGTCTGCGATCTTTGTCCTTGACCAAGCATGATGCGTGTTTCCGGTATTGAAGTTTTTACGGCGACTGTGGAAGAGAGACCTTGGTTTGAGACACTAAGATGCGAATGGTTTTCCGTGTACCAGTGCTACAAGAGTGTGTATTACCTTCGAAATTGGTTGGGCGAGGTCCTAGCGTGTTTGCTGCCCACATTAAATCTCTCTTGTGACCAAATCTGGTCTTGATACTGAATGAAGGCGCGCAACAATGCAGCTTGCTTGCTCTACCGGATCCATTCTTCAGATAAATAATTCATTTCATTTCTCGGCTACGCTGTGAAGTGTAGATGGATAAGAGTATGTCTACTCCCGTGTCTTTTATAGTTCTTTTATTGTTCAAATTTTCTTCCCTTGTTCTTTCGTGTAATTAAACTCAACATAGAAATTCTGCTATGCGTGTATGAGAGAATAAAAAAGAGATTGGCGGGAGTAACTTTTGCCAATTATGGTGTTACTTGTGATGCTTCATGGAAACAGAAAAAAACAACCAGACTTTGTCATGAATTCTTTCTTGGTAGATTGAGAGTGTAGAAAGTTTTACTAACATCCTGCAAGTAAACTGAACGTGGGCAAGACAGATTGGTTCAAGGCGAGTAATGCCCAATTAGTCCAGTATGTAGCGTATCCCCCCAGGACTAAACGAAAGCGACTGTTTCTGGTAGTTTTCATCATGAAAAAACAGATTTCAGATATTAACACGAGAAAAAAGTGGCCCTAAATCCAAGATGGCTGACGTATATTTCGAAAGCATGCTCAGCCCGAACTGTTGGAGCTAGAGAAACCAAGGTTGACATGAAGGAGTAACATTAAGAGTAGGTTACGAAAAAAATAAGAAACGTTGAAAAAGGCGCCATCTTGAATCCAAAATGGCCGACTAAAATCTGAATGAAACTTATTCTCGGCTCAAACTGCTCGAATTATAGAAATGGCTGGGGTACCACAGGGAAAGTATGCAACATCCTCGCCTAGTAGTATATTTTACTATGTCAAAGTATTTCATGGCCTATAGTTCTAATAAATTGTGTCTTACAGATCCCGACGTCTATAAAGTGCTGAGTTCCACGATTTGAAGAGGGGATAACTTTTAGTATCATGGCCACAAAACGACGTGTCAGCGGAGCACGTATCGAAGATAAAGGTAAAGGTAAAGCTATCCCCTGTGCGATACGCACGCGCAGTGAACGGTGCATGGGGGATGTGGAAGTAGCGCTCCACATTTTCTTGACCTACGGTACGAAGTGAAGTGGGGTGGTCAGTCTCACGCTGGACCGCCTTTACGTTCCCAAGGCGCTCAGGAATACCAAGGACACTCTGGTATTCAATTTGGTAGGAGGCTGAGTGCACCTCAGAGCGCCAGGAGAACACTGAGAGAAAAATCTCCAGTGGATTTGAACTCGGGCCGCCCGATTCGTAGTCAGACGCGCTACCGTCTGAGCCACATCGACTCATTATCGAAGATAAAGAGAAGAAAAAACAATTTTTCATCATTCACTCTGACGGAATCAATCACGGCTCCTTCACTTACATTTGTGGCGTGAATGATTCAGAAGAACGGATCAACTTTTTAAAGAAATGTCCGCGATATACGGTTACTACAACTCACCCTGTCTAAACACAGAATGTCTGCTGTATGCAAAGGCATACCAGATGAAATCGGAGAACATCACGCTAATCATCGCGGATGTTATCAAAGATTCACAATGAACTTGAATAGACTTGAAGAAATTCCACAGTCTGAACTATCGTCGTGGAAACATCACTCCACAGTCTGAACCATCGTCGAGAAAACATTACTATCTTCGTATGAATTCCTCAGAGCAGCAAATATTTAATCCGGACTGCATTTTCTGTACCGGTAATGTAAATGGCAAAATTCGTGTTACCATCGGTGGCGTTCGAACAACTTAGGACACATTATCATTTGAAAGAGACGGTTGGAAAGCAGTGCTTGAAGTTGCTGAACGGAAGAAAAATGACAAATTTCTTCGCCGCATTAGAGGAACCTGTTCGCTTGTGAAGCTAAATATTATCTTAAATACCGAAAGCAGTACACTATGAATTCTCAGGGCTGGAGAAGTGGTGGCGCTGCTAGTGTCACAAAACAGTGTGAATTGGAAGCGACACACAACATGGCTTTCCAACATGTGGTTGAGTATGTGAAGAAGACGGTGATAGAAGAACGGCAAGTTCTTCAAGTGTCTTCCCTTGGCGGTGATAGATAGAAGATGTTCTTCAAATGTCTTCCCTTGTCCTTATATACGGTATATTTCCAAACTAAATGAAACCAGTTTTGCAAATGACAAACAGCGAGCAGACAAGAAACTGCGCCAAAGCTCTAAAATCATCCAGAACTTGTCCTTTTTACAAAAATTTAGCATTGATGGCTTTCCATTTTACCTTGTGTTTTGTAAAAGCATCAGTCGAAGAAGCTGTCTCTAAAACCTACTAATTTGTTTCAAGAGACTGCCTTATTTCCAAGGGACATTAGTGAGAGCATATGAAGAACATGATGAGCTACCATGCCCACCACAACCATCCTGTTTAGAAGTTAAAGATGAAGTAATGATGCAAATTTGGTTTTTCTTCTCTTTATCTTCGATACATGCTCCACTGACACGTCGTTTTGTGGCCATGATACTAAATCGGCCTCTTCAAATCGGCCTCAATAGTCCTTGGGGGGGGGGGGGGGAGTCCACAGCGTGGGTACACTACATCCTCGCCTACATGGACAATCCAGTGAATTTATGTTATCCATTCAAAATATTTCTCATAATTTTATAGGCCTTCGTTTTTTTAAGGTGTTAGTAGTTCGAGAAATGAACTTCGTTTATATGGTTAAGTATTTTATCTTTGTGTCATCCAAGGGCCGCAGTGGGTAGAGAGCTCACCTACTTTGCATGGGCGCTCGGTTCGACCCCGGATCGTGCCATGTTGGCTTTGTGATGAACGAAAATCATATGCGTGGTTTTTTTCGGGGCTCTCGCGTTTCCTTATTTCACCATTTCTCCCATCATCATCCATTCGGCATGAGACAAAAGTAACGTAAAGGCCTCGTACCATCAAACTCCCAACTGACGCCAATAGTTTCCATTTTAAACGGAGAAAAATTGTTGTAGAATTTTCTCGATTATAATTGGAAAAACGGTTCGGATAACCTGTTCGTGTAGGTAAATTTTAAGCGTCTGGAAGGTGCTTGATTATTATGAGAATTGTGAATTTTATTTATGATCTTTAGGCATCTAAGGCTCAGCCCTGGATTTGGGATGGGAAAGGACTCGGGAATGTGTCGGTCAGGGTCTATGTTGAAGGTACCATCCCAGCATTTGTTTGGTGTGACAGGAAAATCCCTGAAAAAACCTCAGTCAGGATGGTCGGCCGTTGGGATCGAACCCACGTTCTCCCGAATGCTAGCCAACTCTCTAACACTGACCTACGGCGGCTCGATGATTATTACGAGAAGTAATAAGTATCACCGGCTATACTTAGTGTAAGATAGTCAACCAACATGGAGGATTAATTTCACTTTCACTCGGTTTGCTCTATATTTACAAACTTATTCGGCGGAGGAAACGCTGTTAGTTGTAGTTGTCGAGTTGTAGTTCCAAAAGTATGAAGATTTGCAGTTAGATGTTGTTAACCTTGAATTTCTTCTGTGCAACTTTACTTAGGGTCAGTTCTACAATCAACGGCTAAGCGTTTGGCCAGGGCTAAGTTGAGGCCAACTCTCATTTTGCGTACTCTCATTGGCCAAAATCAGATTTGGCCTCAACTTAGCGCTGAGTAGAAGTTTAGCGGTCGATTTTAGAACTGACCTTTCATTTCATCTGTTTTAGGCAAGCCCCTACTTCAATCTTACTTTTATCCTTACATTATTTATTTACTTCTACACTCCTTTAATAATTGCATCTTCCAAAACCTTACCGATCAAAATACCAGTTAAAGATGCTGTGGACACAGGATCAATGTGAGAGATCGGGTTGCACATCATGTCCTCTTAAATGATCCTGCTTTTAAATGCTGTTGTTGGAAAACTGCGTCAGACTCATTCTTGCATGTAAGTTCTTCCCCTCCCGCTATTTTGTCTTCTTTCCTAGGCTGGCAAAACTGTCTATAAAAACACACTACCTTGTGTGAAAATGTGTATAAAATGTCAATAGAGGAGATAATGTGCAGCAGTGGTCAAATAAGTGTGCATTTTAAAACAATATGAATTATTCAAAAGGCTGTTGTGGCTGCTATGACGCGTTATTTTTCTTTGACTAGCCAGTCAATCATATATGAAATTGTATATGTTTCTTATTTGTTTACTGCCGTATTTGTTAGAAAGCACGTGTGTGATTTAAAAAAAAAAAAATCGAAAGACGAAAAGACAACCCTAAAGAAGACACTCTTCCAACGATGTCTGGCAATCCTATAGGTAAGCGTAAGGGCAGGATTGTTTGGAACAGTTCTCCCTTGCTTCTACTGTACCCTCCAGTGTTTTCCACTCACATAATCACTTAACACAAAACTAAAAGAATTAAGAGAGAGAAAAGAATGCATGAGTAGACGATCTTCTTAATGAAGTGTATACCTTGAAACGTTAGACCATGTAGTTCACTTACTCGCACATGCACTCAATGTGTGTGGTACCTCTTACGGTTGCTTCTGGCTGGGGATGATTGTGTGCATCTCAGAGCGAACAGACAAAAGATGCGAGAACGTGGAATGGCTTTGTTGATGACTACGGCATCTGTTGTCGCCCGTTTGGAGACCTTATTTCCATCTTAGGGGGAGTATGTGGAAGAAGTAGCTGAGGACAGATGCTCGATGCATTAACGATTGGCACCAGCGTCTTTCTCTCTGTCTCTCGGAAGGGTCTTCATTCATTCTTTCTCACTCTTTCCTTTGTTTCATCTGTTCTTTTCCGGCTAATGCTTTCCATGTGATCTACAAAAGTGTGTATTCGTTCTGGGAACTTTTAAAGATGATATATCACAATACACATTTTTTTCTTTTGTTTCACGTAGGAAAAAATAATTTTAATATTCTACAATACAATTAATTTGCCTAAATACAATTAACAATGTTATTTTCAAAGCCTGAAATACACCTTTTAATTAAATAACCATAGAATGCATTAAAAGTGAAGAATAACTTACAAATATGTGTAGCAGAAGAAACTACCCATAGTTTTGAAGTTAAACATTGGAAATTACATTATCTGTAGGCTTTGTCTGTTAGATCGGGCGATCATGTTAGCCAGTTGTAAACGCTCGTGGCTGAGATGTAGTTTTGCGAAATTTTACCTATCGTCATTGGTGTAGTCGTAAAGGGAATAATAATAGGGCGCTTGGTTCACGAAAGAATTGTTACCATTGTTTAGGAGAGTTCATGTGTAGATCCATGTACTGTTCCTTGTAATATAGTAATCATTGCTGCTGTTAAAGACAATAATTATTGGTAAAGCCATAACCAGAAAAGTATCGAGGAGATATATTTGATTTCGAGATTACTGTAACTAAGGGTCTACTCAGAGCCCTAAAATTTTAGAGATTTTGACTGATGATTGTATGTTACAGTTTTGGATGTGTCTTTCTCTTCGGCATAAATCAATTGATTAGCAGTCTTACATGTCTTTGGTTGAGCTCCACTGGCCTTATATTGATTCGACTCCACTGACCTCATCTAACTTTTTTTTAGTATTAGTGACATATAATGTACTTTGTACTTAGTGACACATTTTGTACTTTTCGGTAAAGGCAATACGTTTATGTGGCATACGCAATTAAGCAGACGCAACCTTGTTGGAATAACAGTAACTTAAGTACCTAGGTAATTTCAGTCGTTCACAATGCCACCAGGTACCAAAACTGAAAGCAGTACTTAGTGTTTGACCAAAGTTCCTGCCTAAACCGAAAGGTACCGGAACATGTTTTATTTGCACGTTTGGTGTAAATATTTGTTTGAAAAGCCAATAAAGTTAAGTGAAACAAGGGCACAGGATTCCTTGTTTATCCTTGTATAAAACGGCTCTTTTACGCCAAGAAAGGCACCTGAGCGGCGCCTCGATGCGCCCTGGATCCGCTCCACCCCTACTTATCATATTTTTTTAAGTTTATTTATCTGGTCATCAAATACGAGGAAGGACCTAAAAGAAAGCAGAATCGTTCTCTGGTGGGCGGACCCGTTATGCCTCTGCTGGGACCCTTCTGATTCTGACTCATTCAGCGGACCGGCGTGGTCAAGTGAAGTTGCGGTGCCACGTAATAATATTTTTTGTTAAGCGCTTCTAGCTTGTTCGGCGATTTTTGTGATGGTTGAAAAGGGGAAACAACGTGAGACTGTGTAATTATGCTTTTGTGTTAGGAAAACATTTGTAATGCTTGAAACCGCTCACAAGGAAGACGCTCAGGGCAAACCACAAATGTGCGAGTGATTATCCCTCTTTAAGAATGGTGAATTGTCACTTGTAGTCAACCTCGCTGAGGACGACCCTAGACCTCCCGAACGGAAAACATCGCCAGAATTCGCGAACTGATTTTGGAAGACCATCGCAGAACCACTGACGTACTTGTTGATTCATTTGTTGTGTCCTGGAGTTCCTCCCAACGGATTTTGAGCAAGGAATTACAAACGAAACGAATGGGAGCAAAAATCGTGCCTCACCATCACTCAAAGGCTTGAATGTGAAACAATTTTTAACAAAAAACAACGTGGCCCAGCTTTTTCACCCACCATATTCACTCGATCTTGCTCCGAGTGACTTCGTTTTATTCCCCCGAAGGAAAAGTAAAATACTTCAAAGAAAACGTGTGCAGGTGTGGAAGAGGGAAAGAAAAATCGACGGAGCCATTAAAAGGTATCACTTTACAAAAGTTTCAGGACTGTTTCGAAAAGTGGGAAAACGTTCAGACCGGTGTTTTGCATGGAACAGACAATACTTTGATAGAGATGCAATTAGTAGCACCGAAAAATCAGTACACATTTCTTATTACAAAATTCTGGTTTCTTTCGGCCCTCCCTTTCGTATGTCTTATAGTTAAGGAAAATATGCCTAATATAGATCATTATTAGTAGCAGTATTGTTAAAAACCTTGACAAAGTATAACATTCCCAATTTAGTTACTTGTTTTACAGATAAGGTAAAGACGTTTAATTGTGATTTTTTAAATCTTCCAGCTGGACTGTACAAACCTTACTGACGATTTTTTAAAATTAAACATCTGAAATAATCTTCAAACTGTGTTTTATAATGTGTTCATTGTAATTCTGAAAACATATCGAATATAACCTCTGAATATTGAGTTTCAAGAAAAGCCTACACACTAAATACAAAGAGCGGAATATTTCATCGTGCGAGAGCGGAAAGAGGGGCTACTCTTTTAGAGCGGATTTTCATCTAAAAATAAAAGATGAGAAATGTCCGCTCGAAAAAAGATCGGATCTTTGGTAGTTCTTTTCGATGTGATCGTAGACGAGCTTTTTTTTAGATTAATTTCCATCTATTCAGATAAAATGTTCATCTTTTGACCATGAAAAGACGCAATAAAATGTTGAAAATGTAAAAAGATGCAAAATGAAATATGTATTTATAAGTAGTAAGAAAAATTGTACTTATGAATGAAAAAGAGTTAAGAAAAAATCTGTAACCTCGGTCGGATTTAAACCCGCTACCTTCCGGCCAGCTATCCATCGCCATGAGAGAGCGCCCTTTAAATAGTAAGCGATTCTCGAGTTGCCTCTACACAAAGTTGTCATTTTAGCTATGAACAATTGAAATTGCTAACAGAGAAGATCGATTAAAAAAAAAAAAAAATGAGCGTGTGTATATAGATGATATGACGACTGTAAAATTAATGTCAAACACTACACAGGAAATGAAAAATTATAACATCAGGTTACTACTATAACTGAATTTATTGTGTAATGTAACATTATTTTGAATTAAAACAACATTTGAAAATTCCTAGAGGAAATCAAACGTCCTGACGTAATTGGGAAAAATTAAAAATAAATTATGGTTACGGGATTCAAACACACAAAATGAAAATAAAAGTACGGTATATAGTAGGCATGGGAAAGTTGGCGAATGCCGTACACAATTCGGAAGTCTCAAGCCAATTAAAAAATAAAGGAAAAAGATGTTCGCTCGTAGGTTGTAAAACAAGTTTAATATTCAAACTATTAGTTAATAGACAAATGAAAGCGAAATGTCTTTTCGCTGAATAAACAAACATATTTGTGTATGAGAAAGTGGGGTTGGAGAATCACGTATACTGGCGGATAATGTCGTACACGAAGTTGTGTTAGTACCAAGGTCTACACCCTATAACCGTCACAGGGACCGCGACAAAGTGTCTCTCCGACAAACTGTCTCTCTTCATTTGGTTCGTTGCCGACAAGGTGTCCCACCGACAAAGTGTCTCTACGACAAACTGTGTCTCTCTTCTCATTTGGTTCATCGGCGACAAAGTGTCTCTCCGACAAACTGTATCGCATTCCTGGGGAGGGACACTTTGACGGGGTCGAACACGACAAACTGTTTCTCCTCCTAAATTTGGTTCATCGGCGACAAAGTGTCTCTCCGACAAACTGTATCGCATTCCTGGGGAGGGACACTTTGACGGAGTCAAACACGACAAACTGTCTCTCTTCTAATTTGGTTCATCGGCGACAAAGTGTTTCTACGACAAACTGTATTGCATTCCTGATGAGAGACACTTTGACGGGGTCAAACACGACAAACTGTCTCTCTTCTTATCTGGTTCATCGGCGACAAAGTGTCTCTCCAACAAACTGTATCGCATTCCTGAGGAGGGACACTTTGACGGGGTCGAACACGACAAACTGTCT
The DNA here is from genome assembly GCA_022664845.1 of Lepisma saccharinum. Classification (NCBI taxonomy): domain Eukaryota; kingdom Metazoa; phylum Arthropoda; class Insecta; order Zygentoma; family Lepismatidae; genus Lepisma; species Lepisma saccharinum. The sequence continues at coordinate 6,408 of JAGDQP010033773.1, read as the reverse complement.
CTCTTCCTCAATTTGGTTCATCGAAGATACAGTTTGTCGCCGACACTGTCTCTCAAAATCAGGTCCACTTTGTCGGAGAGACACTTTGTCATCGTCCCCCGTCACACCCAGGGCTCGAAATGGAAATTTTCACGAAACTGAACGCTTCATCTTCGTTAACATGCTGTTATGCCCTTTAATCCTATGATTAACATAATAACGAGACGGAACGGTAAGGTTCCAGATTTTCACGAACCGGAACAGTGTTCCGGTCTGCTCCGGTCCATTTCGAGCCCTGGTTACACCGGTACAGTCCACCTGAAGTAGAGATGCCGTCTCTAGATGCTTCGTGAGACCATCCGCTGCAGACGTGGCATTCTATCCAATCTTCTAGAGGAGGATCTTCATACAGTTCACCACACACCAATAAATAATATTCTCGTTTTTGTGGAACACGTATCTTCACAGTCTTGAAGTGTCGATATCTTGCACATAAATGCCCTCATACTTTGTTTTTTAGATTTTTTCTTAGTTTATATGCTGCAACTTGATCAGAACCACCGCGAACTTTTGTCACGGTCAGAGGTTTTGTAGAAGGTGCCCTATTAATGTTTTTATCCAAAGGTCTGAGTTTCACTCGGGTTGAAGTTAAAATTTCTGAACTTTGCTGCTTTCTCATTTTTCATTTCTGCTGTTTCACTACTACTTTCGGCAATGATAACTGTGAAATATCACACGTCGTATGGATGTAAGAGTCCTTTGACAGTTTCATTTTCACTGTGTACGTTATTAGGCCACAACGCCACGTTTGGGTTAAAAGGATCCACGAGAATGGCATGTAACACAAAAATATATGTTTCACTACACTAAATATAGTATTATTACTGATGAACCACATTACACTTAATAATCTCAAGCTTACAGTTTGTCGTGGACAATTGTTTGAAGATGACACTGGGGAAAAGTGTTTCACTTACTTTTTTTTTCCGTTTCGTTTACGTCAGCCAATACACTAAGATGGAACTTGTGCACGACGCTACTACCACTGGACGGGGGGAGCACAAGTAGGGCTGCACCGTTCTGACATCTCGTGCCGATTTGAAGAAATACGACTGTACGGCATTCGCAACCTCTACGGTATTCCCCAACTTTTCCCTATACGCGCCAAACAACCTCGCGCAAATTCCCAGCAAATTCTGCAACTCATGCATGTCTATCCACCGGTACATTATAGAAAGTTCCCACTCCCTCGGGTTTGCCTTCTAAACTATTGTGTCAAATAACTTGAGAAAAGTTACTTGGTTTTCAAAGTGTCGAAGTATAATACGCTCATTATTAGTATCTTGCAGGGTGCGAATTACGGCCGGGGATGGGGAACAATCCCCCCTTGGAATGTAGTTATCCCTGGCTGCTAACTAGAATTGACTGTCCCAGGGGGTGATGAAATTGTCCCCCTCTAACGCGTTATAGCTTTCTTTTCACGAACTTACAATGAGACTGGTAAGCTTGTGTGCTCTAGTTATCAAAACAAAAATATGTTGTGTAGACAAAGCTTTCATTGCTGGTGTTACAGCTAGTACTTCCGAAAAGTTACTTGACAAAATCACTGACCACAGTTAAAGTACATCACACAATAGAGGAAAGTAATCAAATTTCGCCTAGCAGCCTAATTTCACCCACACAAGTTTCTCATTATGAGTTTGAAATTATCGGAGTCGATTGTTAAGTCCGAACTAACTTGCGAACATTAATCTCTGAAGATTTAAAGGGTGTGATGTGTCTCGTGACCGTTTGTAGTTTTTCTCCTTGTTGGAGTTTTGCAGTGGTTTCCACGTTGTCTAAAGCCGAATTCACACAAGTCAAGAAGACGATGGCAATATTCCCTCCCCCTCTGAGAATGACATTCGATCTCTCTTGCCACTAGTGTTCAGACGTAACAACAAAATCCAAGCATATCTTGCCAATGGGTCATTAACAGGGTCAAGACATTACACCATCTGGCTGAAAGTCTCGGAACTACTTCAGAATTCTTTTCACTTCACGTTTGTTCTGAGGAAGACTAGACCATTTTCTTATGTTTAGAGATCAGAGAGGCAAAGCTATGGCATCTTGGGGATGACTTCCGGGTACTGAAGATAGCGGTCAAGGCCTTAGCTTAGTTCACGTAACACTCCTGCCCAGTGGCGCAACCACGGGGGAGGCAGGGGGGGAATTTCCCCCCAACTCTGGTCAGACATCAATTTTGTGGGGGCCACACTTGACATGGCTAAATTTCGTACCAATGCATAACTTCTCATAACTACTCGAACTCCAAAATTTGGAAACTGGTATAATAATATTTTTATTCCTTGTTTTGCAAAAAAACAATTGGGCCTTTCAGGGGTCCAGGGGCCTGGTTAAATATTGTTTTAGGACAGCCATATTTGGCATGGCTTTATTTGGTACAAATGCACAACTTTTGATGACAACTCGAATCCCAATATCTGAAGAAAAAATATTTCGACCCACCCTACTGGATACAGTATTGTGTATGCGAGAAATGTCTCCATGAAACTTATACAGTTTTTCAGAATCTGTCTCAATTGTGGCCGACGCAACTATGTGAAACGCATAAAGAAACGGAGCACCCCTCAATAGGACTATGTACACGTGAAAGATGATGTAAGCATGTGTACCGATTTAGCTTACCCGGCCTTTTTTTTTTTTTTTTTTTTTTGTCTTCACACACTGGGCAAAGACGCCCTTTTCCAATGGTTGTGAATACTACATTGATATAATATCAACGCTACACTGACAACTATAATGTTTAGTTTTTATGCCATCCTACATGTTTCACTTATTAAAGCTATTCTGTTACTTGATTTTCATTGTTCAAATCACTGTCCAAAAAGTGAGGAATCTCTACCCTTGTCACCCTATTTGAAGTATTTTCTACAGCATTGCCCACTGCTTTTAATTTCCTTGTGAGAGTAATTTTACACTCTTACTATGCTTAGAAATCTACACCTTGATAACTGAATATTTACTATTCCGGGGTACGTAATATTTACTGCTTAATAGATTACTGATATTAAGAAAACTTGAATAAGGCTATAATATTATGTCAACTAAGTATCTGTTATCTTTTACTAATTGATCAAGATTATGGAAGCGACGTCCATTAATTTCTTGCACCCAAATTTTAGTTCCTCGAATCGTCCTGCAGATACACTTGCTAGACCCATGAAAAATTAACATTAAATATTTTTCGAAGCCGACAACATTCTATATGCTTAAATATCATATGGAAAGTTTACTTGTCAAGTTTCAAAAAATATAAAATATTCCTTTTTATAAAACATGCACAGAAAATATCCCTCATATTTTACCAAAATCTGTAGATGTCTATTGCACGTCGGCTCAAACTGTTTGCCAAGATTTAACTCCCTAATTTGTAAAAATACGAGATATAGCGGGGACAAAATTTGAAATTTCACACTCTGTACCATAACTGGGTACAGTGATGTTTCCAGGTTCTGCTAAACTGTAGTCTTAGTACGCCGTTTCTTTCACTTGGTTACTTTTTCTATTGAATTACGGGAAGCTGCTACAGACGTTCGAAAACGGAAAAACATTCAACAAAGTGGATATGTAGTCTACACCCATGATCGGTGCTTGTCAGATGGTTCAGCGTTCAGGTTTCGAGGTTAGGGGTGTTCGGTATTAAGATTTTCATACCGACTTTCGGTACGTTTTGGATACCGACAATTATCGATATACCGAATTACCGAATGATGCTGAAATACCATAAACCGAAGGATACCAATATACCGAAGGATACCGAAATCACCGAAATATCAATCCACCAAAATACCGAACGATATCGATATACCGAAATACCGAACAATATCAAAATACCGAGAAACAATTATATTGAGTGATATGTACGTATGTATTTCGAGGTCGGTCCACCCCGAAATTCCTTTTAATATGCAAAAATAGTATAATTTAGGTGTAATTATCTATATTTTGGGTACCTTTCACACCCAGACTGACTTTGGAGTTGAACTCTCCAAATCCATTAACCAGCTCCGAAATTAAAGTTTAGATACGTGTCTGGAAGTACTGAATGGTACCGGTACCGAAATATATCTAAATAATAAAAATGTAAAAAGATAACAACAATAAATAAATCAAATGTGACTGCGGGTAAAAGGTAAAATGAATTTTATGGTGGATATCCGGATATCCGACAGTCGGATCCGGATTCGAAGATCCGACACTTGAATCATAGTCTAAAGATCCGAAACTCCGATCCGAATACCTGAAACCCGGACCCGAAAATCTGAAACCCGGATCTTCGATGTTTCGGATATCCAGTAAAATGGATTCGTGCGATTTCGGTCGCACATGCACAGACACAATATCCGGATTTAGTTATTATGATACCAAGCCGCCGTAGCTCATTGGCAGAGTGTTGGCGTAGCATTCGGAAGGTCTTGGGTTTTATCCCAGCGGCCGACTATCCTGACTGCAGTTTTTAGTTTTTTTCTGTCACACCACGCAAATACCGGACTGGCACCTTCAACATATGTCCTGGACGACACCTTCCTGAATCCTTTCCCCTCCCCTATCCCGGCCTGAGCCTTAGATGTCTACAGGCCATAAATAAAATTCATATTCAATTCCAAATTAATCGGTTCTAAGTGTTCAGAGAGTTGTTTGACATATTTTGGCTCTGCAATCAACACTAGAATGATGTTCTTATAGCACAGGATGTCAAGTTTTGGATTGGGTCTATACATGGGACCCAGTGACCCGATTTAGTTCCCGTGACCCGAGGACAATGGCTACAGATTATTTCCTCGCGTTTGAGGGTTGACCGAGAACGGAGGTGTTATCCCCAGAACACGAAAAATACGAAACTGGAGCTCATTAAGTTCTCAGGCCAGGTCAAGTTTTAGACCGGATCACCTATATCCGAGTCAGGCAGGATCACCAAAGCTGACCTAGTTTCAGCTCTGCCTTTGAATTTTATTTATGGCCTTTAGGCATCCAAGGCTCAGGTTGGAATAGGGGAGGGTAAAGGATTCGGAAAGGTGTCGGCCAGGGCCTATATTGAAGGCGCCAACCCGGCGTTTGCCTGGTGTGACTGAAAAAAAACTGGAAAACCTCAGGATGGTCGGCCACTGGGATCGGACACACGACCTCTCGAATTCTACACCAACGCTCTACCACTGAGCTATAGCGGTTCGGTGTTTTAGCTCTGCCATGCTACTCCTTCTATATAAGTTACTGGTACTCATTTTTTTTAAATTTCAGAAGAATTCGGTATTTTAATATTCCTATATTGTTCAGTATAATGACACTGTTCGATATTTCGATATTTTCGGCATGTCTAGTGTTGCCGACGAGATTTAGGCTGTCTCGTCTCGTAAATATCTTGTCCAGAGGGTGTCTCGTCTCGAAAAGATATATTCTTTGCGTTACGAAAGCTCTGTTTCGTCTCGCTTTCTATAGCCATATATCTGTCTCGTCTCGTGGCAACACTAGGTATTTCGGTATTGGTGATACCGAATTTTCAGTATTCGAAAATACCGATACCGATTTCGGAATATCGATATTTTTGACAGCCCCAGGTTTTGTCAGGAGAGACTTCAAGGGTGCATTTCCCATTGTATAGAAAATACACTGAATGTTTCCATACATATAATAAATAAATAAATCACAGCCATATTCAATCCACTAGTGGATGAGGCCTCTCCCCGAAGGGATGAGTTGGTCTACTGCTCCCACGCTGACCAGACGGGTTGGGAGAGGAGAGCCGAAGCTCTCACTGTGATCGCCACTGTATTTTATTCACAGCAGCTCCCCAATTGTCCTCACGATGCTGGGTCAACACCGAAATTTTTTAGCCCCCACCGGGAATCGAACCCGGGACCGCTCGCACTGAAGTCGAGCGCGCTACCGACTAGGCTACGCAGGAGCTCTCCATACATATATTGCCAATTATATATAAGATAATGTAAAAACATTTGTTTCTTCCTCAAATTTCTTAACATGTCAATGTTAGAATGCAAAGAAATTGAGTTCCATATTCCTTAAAATAGCTATTTAAGATATTTAAATTCCACCGTCTGAATATTAATTACCACAAGTCATGATGTATCACTTCCATCTCATTTCCATTAAAAAAATCATTTAAAAAAAATCGAAGCAACAAGTTTTACTTTGATGCTAATCATTATTGGAATAGTACAGTAAAATTAGAAACGAAAACTTAGTTTGAATTCTGCTACCTCTGAAACGCAAAGTTTTCGATTGTGTGCAATTGCATATACGTACAGGTGCGTACTGGTACCTCTCGGTTCACAGATGCACATTTTCTGTATTCATGTAGAACTCTGTTTCTTTATTAATAATTCGACCTAAACATGCTTTCCTTAGTAA